>CM059814.1:39415062-39630351 GCA_030435695.1 Brachymystax lenok tsinlingensis
ACCATTTAGCGCTTTTACAACATACAGAAGTGTGCTGGTTATCAAGGGGCAAAGTATTACAATTCTTTTTTTGAATTGAGAGACGAGCTTAAAGGTTCTCTTTACTGACCATGAATTTTCACTTGTCTGACCGCTTGCATGATGACGAGTTTCTCACATGACAGGCCTATCTGGGTGATGTTTTTTCCTCGCATGAATGATCTGAATCTAGGATTACAGGAACTCTCCCCAACTATATTCAATGATTAAGAAGTTGGAGCTCTTCTCTGTCTGCATTAACAAGGACAACACACAGGTCTTTCCATCATTGTATAATTTGTGTGCAAATGAACTCCACCTTACGGACAATGTCAAATGTGATATAGCGAAGCACTTGAGTGACTTGGGTGCGCAATTACTTTCCCGAAACGGATGACAAACTGGATTCGTTATCCCTTTCAAGCCCTGCCTCAAGTCCACTTACCGATATCTGAACAAGAGTGAGAGAGAGAGACCCATCGAAATCGAAAAGTGGTTCCGTGAAAATTGAATTTAAATCAGAAGCCACTGCCAGATTTCTGGATCAGAGTATCCTGCCTTGGGAAATCACGTTGTTAAGACACTGATGCCCTTTGCAACCACATACCTATGTGAGAGTAGATTCTCAGACCTCACTAGCATGACGGCTAAATACAGGCACAGATTGTGTGTGGGAAATGATTTAAGACAGACACTCTCCAATACAACCCAACATTGCAGAGTTATGTGCATCCTTTCAAGCACACCCTTCTTATTAACCTGTGGTGAGTTATTCACAAATTTCGATGAACAAATAAAAGTTTATATGTAAGATGGCTAAATAAGGAGCAAAATTATTGATAGTTATTATGTGCGCCCTGGTCCTCTAAGAGCTCTTTGTCACTTCCCACGAGCCAGTTTGTGACAAAAACTCACTCATTTTTCTGTTTAACAAATGTATCGTATAGTGTGTGGCAGGCTTGCAATGACGGCAAAAACAAACAGAATTTGAGAGTGCGCTGACCTTGGTGCTGGAGGTTGAATGTTTGAAGGGGTACGGGACTATAAAAAGTTTGGGAAGCACTGCTCTAGTGAAATTATATGGCTGAGATTATTTTAGGAGAAGATGGTTGTTGTGTTTGACTGGTAAGAGATGTGGTTAGCAAGATGAGGCTGAATTCTGTAAAGGGTTCCCAAGCGTTTGGCTAGGCAGAATGGAAATAAGGGCTGTGTTGTGTTGCTACCTCGCCCTCTCCCCGTTTATATGAGCTACCCACGACAGGTCCGGTAGCGAGTCAGACTACACTATCAGCTGCTGAGGACTCCACTACTACTACTACTCAAAATCCTGTTCACTTTCAGAAAAATATTACAAACAGGCAATTCTCCCCCTCGGTCATTCCAAAAATGTAGAATATGCCAATCAAACAACCTCAAATGTGATATAACCACCATAAAGGCAGTGAAAAAGGAAGAGTAGAAGAAGAAAAGTAAGAAGCGTTGAACAGGCAGGTTCAGGTCTTACCTTGAAATTGTGGACTTTCTCATACTTAGTCGCGTGGTCGTTGTCCTTCAGGGTGGCTCGACGGACCAGCGAGGTGAGCTGTGAATAGGCAAACAGTTTGAGAGGTTTCTAGAAGGTGGCAGGGGGCTTCTGTCTCCCTGACCCCATCCTCACACCCAGGCAGTGGCCAGAAGGTCCTTCTGCACCCCCTTCTTAGCCTTGTGTACAAGAAAGAGACTTCTTCCCTTCCCTGGCTATGTGCAACATGTTGGGTGGGTAATAAAAGATAAATAAATTCCCCCCGCTTTCTCATAACAGCTGAAGTGATGCCTACGTGGAGGACTGACAGAACTGGAGCACGAGCTCACAGAAGTCAACTCAGAGTAGCTCAGAGCTAGCCTGTACTCAGCACCGCTGCTTGCATCATTAAAATCAATGCAGCAGGTAAACCAAAACAAGCCAACGAAAGCAGCAGATAGTGGATTCTAAGAACGCAAAAAAACAATGAAAAGAAAGTAGTTGGAGTATTCCTTTAAATTACAGTGCCACATCATTTTGATTCTTCCTCAAAAGATCCAGCTTGACTGTGTGCATCTATGCAGATGAGGTGTGTGTCTGAGTTAACCTGCTCCTCCCTATGTCGCACTGATACTGTCACTGGTGCACAGACAAAACCCAGATTGAAAACAGGCCATGGGGGCGAAAGCAAGAGAGCGAGCGCGGGTGGAGCATTGTGTCACTGCTGGATTTGTCACATTAAGAATACCAATCAGAGAAAAGAACGGGCTCGGCTTCATCAACAGTGCTATAGTATATTCCTATTACACCACAGGCAGAGTGAGAGATGAGAGGACTGAATGAGAGCTCAATCCTACAATACAGCTCAATGTTGCTTGACGCTGTTGCTAGCCAGGTCAACAGCACAGCAAGGCTCAAAACAGACCTGTCATACTGTAGCTCTCATTAATGAGATTGCTCTATCAGTCTGTATTAAGGTACTGTTAGCCGTGTTGATTATGTCCACGTTCTTCAAAAAGAGCCTGCATTGGGATGATAATAGGCATTTAATTACATAGAGAGAACTGAGGAAGGTTGTTGGGGGAGGTCAACGAGTGATGGACCATTAGATAACTTCAGTGGTAAAATAAAATAAAAAATGATTGCATACTTCCATTTGAGGCTGAATCATGAGATGAGGCATCTAATATGCAGACCACAACAGTAGGCACTAGGGCAGCCTTCTCTCCAAAACCACATCATGCTGCATTTAAACCAAAGAGGAGACTTACGCCATGATGATTTTAGATGTTGCTAGTCATTTGTTTGGAAACCACTCTGCTCTTGATCCAGTTGAAATTCATCAACAAAGCAGGAATGGAAAAGCTAAACATTTCGTTTTTGGGACAGATTGCCCGATTCTGATAACACCCTGTGTTAGTTTCTCCACAATATATACTCAGATGATAGCTATAGGAGTCCAGAACTGTGGAGACACAACAAAGCACCTCGCGCCTGTAAGTCACAGCATTTTCACAAACCTCGTAACCCCCACATAAGGGGTAAAAAAATAAACGGCCAATACATTACCAGGGGCTCCTCTACCCCGACCCCGATCATAGCACATAAAGTCATAAGTCACAAAGGAGGACACCTTGCACGATGCTGGTACACACACTTTGCACACCACCAAAAACAACCAATAACATGACCCCCCTAAGTCTACAAAATGGTTAAGATGAGGTACAATGGGACCATAAATTCAAACGATTAAAATGTGGGAACAATTTACTCAATATTGAAATGGATTGTTTGAAACTGGTATGAATTCTCAAAATAAATAGCAAATGAGAGGTTAGTCAGGTTACCTTTCCGCACCATTGAATAAACTGAAAACAAATGCATTACACAAAGACAGTCTCCTGTCCTCACTTAGAAAACAAGCCGTTCTCCTCCTGCCCCGACTGCAGCTGCCCCTGCTGTTCCATTATGATTTTATCTGTGCCGGCTCTAAATGGGCTAAGTGCCTTCCTTCCTACTGCAGGATAATTCTAAATGAGATGGAATGGCTTAGCCTGGGAGTCAGAAGTGATGGAGTTAATGTGAGGCTCTCAGAGCCAGCAAAATAATGCCCTTGAGTTGAGAGAAACTTGGATGGGGCACTGCGCACCATCAGCACCCTGGATCATTAGCATTACAGCACCACTGTGGCTACGTAACTCCACTTCATAGCAGCTCCACTCCTCTTCCTCGAAGGACCAACACAGTGGACAGTCCCAGGCTCCATCGAAACTGCAGCAGCTGTCATGAGTAGGGCTGTGGCGGTAACTACATTTTGTGAGACGGTTATTGTCATGCAAAAGTCTGCCAGTCTCACAGTTATTGACTGTTAATGAACAAAAAACACGTTTAGCATCTCCAGGCCATACAAGTCGCTAATGGGCGCCTATGGAACAACTACATTTAAAAAAAAGTATAATACAATCAATCAATGGAACATACACAATTACAACAAATCCATTATTTATTTTTAGGCAAGTCTAAAAAAATACATGAAGAAAATGTATTTCAGAAGAACAGAATAGGAGTTGGCCTACTGTATGTTATCTGGCTATGCGCCATGCCATAGGCTTGTTCATTTAGGAGACAAGATATGCATATAAGTCCCATGCTATTATTTTATATTATATGATTTTATAGTAAGAAGAATATAATTTAACTTAACTGAATAAAATAAAAATAACATTTCCCCCATTCTGGAGTGAGTGGCTATGCTGAGCGTAAAAGTGATCATTTGAGTTATTTGGCAACTTTAGTTGTGAATGACACAAACCTTTGGATGACTCAGAAAACAAAAGTGTGTGGACACCTGCTCGTCCAACATCTCATTCCAAAATCATGGATTTGGTCCCCTCTTTGTTGCTATTACAGCCTCCACTCTTCTGGGAAGGCTATCCACTAGATGTTGTAACACTGCAGTGGGCAATTGCTTCCATTTAGCCACAAGAGCATTAGTGAGGTTGGGCACTGATTTAGGGCGATTCGTCCTGGCTCGCAGTCAGTGTTCCAATTTATCCCAAAAGTGTTCAACAGGGTTGAGGTCAGGGCTCTGTGCAGGCCAGTCAATTTCTTCCACACCGATCTCAACAAACCATTTCTGTATGGACCTCGCTATGTGCACGGGGGCATTGTCATGCTGAAACAGGAAAGGGCCTTCCCAAAACTGTTGCAAGCACAGGACCAGCTCAGTTAATCCCTACCATTGTGGGTCGTCATAATGCTGCATCAAATGTACATGATCTTAGGGGCATTGGCAAACACAATGTAAGTCATTTAATTTATGTACACCTAATTGCACCGAATACATCTGTTCATCCTACAGTAAGCAGTAATCATGAGCCTATAAACCAGAGTTATACTGTTAGCACTGAGGCGGTGTGCACTAGTAGGAAGACCACTTCAGCTCCAATGTAAATAACATGAGTAGGTCATCCTCTGATAAGCTTCCCAGTAAAGCTTTAAAAACAATCAAGCAACCCAGAAAAGTCCTAAACAACTGCCCATATTAGCATATGTAGCATAAGAAACAAGGTCCATGAAGTCAATAACTTGCTTGTAACAGATGACATTCATATTCTGACTATCTCTGAAACTCACTTAGATAATACCTTTGATGATACAGTGGTAGTAATACATGGTTATAACATCTACCAAAAAGACAGAAATGCCAACAAAGGCGGTGTTGCGGTCTATTTCAGAACCAAATTCGTGTAAAGCTTAGACGATCTAATGTTAAAATAATATGGCTGCAGGTCATCTGCCTCACCTAAAGCCCATTCTTGTGGGAAGCTGCTATAGACCACCAAGTGCTAACAGTCAGTATCTGGATAATGTGTGTGAAATGCTTGATAATGTATGTGATAAACAGAGAAGTACATTTTCTGGGTGACTTAAATATTGACTGGCTATCATCAAGCTGCCAACTCAGGAAAAAACAACAAACTGTAATCAGTGCCTGCAACCTGGATCAGGTTGTAAGTCAACCTACCAGGGTAATTA
Organism: Brachymystax lenok tsinlingensis; assembly: GCA_030435695.1. Classification (NCBI taxonomy): domain Eukaryota; kingdom Metazoa; phylum Chordata; class Actinopteri; order Salmoniformes; family Salmonidae; genus Brachymystax; species Brachymystax lenok. The sequence continues at coordinate 39,420,620 of CM059814.1, forward strand.
CAAACAGCACAGAAATTAAATCATCAACATGTATTGATGACATTTTTACAAACACTGCAGATATTTGCTTTAACTTCTTAGGGAGCGGCTGCATAGGTGACGGTTTTGGAGAGTCTGGCATGCCCAAAGTAAAATGCCTGCCACTCAGGCCCAGAAAATAGGATATGCACATAATTAGTACTATTGGATAGGAAACACACTGAAGTTTCTAAGAAAAAATAATGTATGTGAGTATAACAGAACTGATATAGCAGGCGAAAACCCTTGCTGTTTTTTTTGTAGATTACCTTCTCCAAGTTGCCTATTGCATACAACGTTATGTAGGACTGAGACTGCAGTACCTATGGCTTCCACTAGATGTCAGCAGTCTACAAAGACTGGGATTGATTGGAGTAAGCAGAACGGATAGGAACAGGAAATGGTCAGGGGACCACTTTTGTCAACAAGGTTTGATGCGTGCGAGATTGTGAACGCTTTTCTTTTCTATCGTTCACGTTATCGTCCAGTTGAAATATTAAAGCAAATATACACAAAAGGATACATTAAAAATGATGTTTGATTTGTTTGTAGAAAGTGTATAGGTATAATTTGAACGTGTTCTCTTCATGGTTCAATGGGCGACTCAACGGTGGATTTTATGATCATAACGCGCCAACCAAACAGAGATTTATGGATATAATAAATGAATTTTTCTAACAAAAGAAACATTGGATGTCTTCGTTGGACACTTGGGAAGCCCTCAGGAGAAGTTCTTCGAAAGGTAAGGGATTTGTTTTTGCTGTGAAATGGGTTGTGTGAGAACCGCACTGGTTTATGAATTCATGCTAATGCAGAAATATTAGAGGTGCTATCCTCAAACAATCAAATGTTGTACTTTCGCCGTAAAGCCTTTTTGAAATCTGACAACACTATGATATTGCCAAGAAGCAGAGCTTTTGATGACTATGCAACACTTGTATATTGATGAATGTTTAATAATTAAACTTTTGGATTTCGAATTTCGCGCCTTACATTTCACCAGGTAGTGTCGGGAGTGGCCCGCTAGCGCACCGCTACTCCCTAAGTAGTTTTAACATGCTTGAACGGCCTACTCACGTCAGCTACAGAGTTTGGGAGCCCGCAGTCCTCGTGAGCAGCAGGGGCACACGTCAGCAGGTTGGTGTTGTTTTCCTCGAAATGGGGGATAAAGGTGTTAACATGTCTAGAAGTGAGTCAGTGTCCGCAACGTGGCTGGGTTTCCCTTTATAAATCAGTGATAGTTTGAAGTCCCAGCCACATTAGTCTCATGTCAGAGCTGTTGAACTGCAACTTTACTTTGTCTTTATTCAATGTTTCCAGTCCCTTTACCGTGGTTAAATGTGGTGGTTCACACTCAGTTTTGCGCAAATGCTGCCATCTATCTATCATTTTGGGTATGTTATAATGTCCTTAATGTATTTTGTGAAAGTCCGGAAGTACAGGAGGGGACTGAGCACACACACACACACACACACACACACACACACACACACACCTCGGAATATGCTGTCTCAAATGTATCCACACCCATGCTTTTATCCCACCCTCTTTAGAAGTTCAGAACGAGAAAGTGTGGGCTATATCGAATTAATGACACAAATGTAAAATCATTAAAACTAAATATGGATTTATAAATCAGCCTAATTGGAGGTGCAGATTACAAAACAAATTCCAGTGTTCAAACTTGTAACACGGCTGCATAGGATATGTAGAAATGCGACTTGGTGTATCAAATGGCAATGTCTGAGAACAGTAACACCAGGAGTTGTTTGTTGATTTGACAGCAGTTACACTTACAACAGTGCATAAACAAAAGCAATTAAAAGCTACGCATTTGTTGGCTAACGTGGGTTACCGCTGTTGTGACTGAATCCTGGCCTAGTCTTGAAGGGGCTAAAGTGGCTTTGCAATTGTTTTCTTTTGGGGGTTTACACACACACACACAAAAAAATATATTAACACAACATGGCCCCATGTTTCATGAGCTGAAATAAAAGATCCCAGAAGTGTTCAACACAAAACGCTTATTTCTCTTAAATCATGTGCACAGATTTGTTAGTGAGCATTTTTCCTTTGCCAGGATACACCTGTCAGGTGGATGGGTTAGCATATCAAGAAGCTGATTAAACAGCATGATCATTACATAGTTGCAGCTTGTGCTGGGACAATAAAATACCACTAAAATGTGCAGTTGACACAACTGGGTTGGCACGCTGACTGTAGGAATGTGTCCACCAGAGTGGTTGCCAGAGAATTGAAAGTTAATGTCTCGACCATAAGCTGCCTCCAACGTCGTTTTAGAGAATTTGGCAGTATGTACAACCGCAGACCACGTGTAACAACGCCAGCCCAGGACCTCCACAACCAAAGAATTTCTGCAAAAACTGTCAGAAAACATCTCAGGGAAGTTTTTCTGCGTGCTTGTCGTCCTCACCAAGGTCTGCAGTATGGCGTTATAACCGACTTCAGGGGATACATTCTCACCTTCAATTGCTACTAGCACACGAGAAGTGTACTCTTACTGAATGAATGCCGGTTTCAACTGTACCAGGCAGATGACGTTGTGTGGGCGTTCCATAAGGTGGTGTACACACACACACAAACAAATACCCCATAATGACAAAGCAAAACTGGTTTGCTAATATATAAAAAATAAACTGAAATATTACATTTACATAAATATGCAGTCCATTACTTGTTTCTCATGGCCTGAGAGTCCTTTAGCTGCCTTTTGCCAAACTCCAAGCGGCTGTCATGTGCCTTTTACAGAGGAGTGGCTTCCGTCTGGCCACTCTACCATAAAGGCCTGATTGGTGGAGTGCTGCAGAGATGGTTGTCCTTCTGGAAGGTTCTCCCACCTCCACAGAAGATCTCTGGAGCTCTGTCAGAGTGACCATCGGGTTCTTGTTCACCTGACCAAGGCCCTTCTCCCCCAATTGCTCAGTTTGGCCAGCTCTAGGAAGTCTTGGTAGTTCCAAACTTCTTCCATTAAAGAATGGAGGCCACTGTGTTACTGAGGACCTTCAAATGATGCAGAATTGTTTTTGTACACTTCCCCAGATCTGTGCCTCGACACCATCCTTTCTCTGAGCTCCACGGACAATTCCTTTTACCTTTAACCTTGGTTTTTGCTCTGACATACACGGTCAGATGTGTGCCTTTCCAAATCATGTCCAATAAATAGAATTTAACACAGGTGGACTCCAAGTTGCAGAAACATCAAGGATGATTAATCGAAACAGGATGCACCGGAGCTCAAATTCGAGTCTCATAGCAAAGGATCTGAATAAGGCACATGACAGCCCACTTAGAGTTTGCCAAAAGGCACCTAAGGGACTCTCAGACCATGAGAAACAAGATTCTCTGGTTTGATGAAACCAAGTTAACTATTTGGCCTGTATGGTGAAGGGATGGTGGTGGCAGAATCACGCTGTGGGGATATTTTTCAGCGGCAGGGACTGGGATAGAGGGAAAGATGAACAGAGCAAAGTACAGATTGATCCGTGACTAAAACCTGCTCCAGAGAGCTCAGGACCACAGACTGGGGCGAAGGTTCACCTTCCATCAGGACAACGACCCTAAGCACAGAGCCAAGAAAATGCTGGAGTGGCTTCTGGACAAGTCTCGGGAATGTCCTTGAGTGGCCCAGCCAGAGACTGGACGTGAACCCAATCGAACATCTCTGGAGAGACCTGGAAATAGCTCTGCAGCGTGGCTCCCCATCCAATTTTTTTTATTTCATTTCACCTTTATTTAACCAGGTAGGCAAGTTGAAAACAAGTTCTCATTCACAACTGCGACCTGGCCAAGATAAAGCAAAGCAGTTCGACACATACAACAACACAGAGTTGCACATGGAGTAAAACAAACATACAGTCAATAATAGTAGAAAAACAAATCTATATACAAAGTGTGCAAATGAGGTAAGATAAGGAAATAAATAGGCCATGGTGGCAAAGTAATTACAATATAGCATTTAAACACTAGAATGGTAGATGTGCAGTACATGAATGTGCAATATAGAAATACTGGGGTGCAAAGGAGCAAGATAAATAAATAAATACGGTAGGGGATGAGGTAGTTGCTTGGGCTATTTACAGATGGGCTATATACACAGGTGCAGGGGTCTGTGAGCTGCTCTGACAGCTGGTGCTTAACTTCTTAGGGAGCGGTGGGGCGCTAGCGACACTACCCGGTGAAATGCAAGGCGCCAAATTCAAAATCCCAAAGTTGAATTATTAAACATGCATCAATATACAAGTGTTGCATAGTCATCAAAAGCTCTGCTTCTTGGCAATATCACAGCGTTGTCAGATTTCAAAAATGATTTATGGCGAAAGCACCAGATTTGAATGTTTGAGGATACCACCCCACATATTTTTACCATTACCATAAATTCATAAGCCTTCACGGTTCACACAACACATTTCACAGCGAAAACAAATCAATTACCTTTTGAAGAACTTCTGCTGAGGGCTTCCCAAGTGTCCAACGAAGACAATCCATGGTTCTCTTGTTAGAAAAAGTAATGTATTATATCCATAAATCTCCATTTGGTTGGCACGTTATAATGAGAAAATACAGCGTCGACTCCTCCATTGAAAAGAGAACTCGTTCAACTTATACCTATAAACTTGTCCAAGAACAATCAAACATAATTGTAAATGTATCCTTAGGAACACTTATGTATAAAATTTCAACCGGAATATAAACTGGGCGATAAGAAAGGAAAAAAGCCACAGAGCGCGCCAGCCGGGAACGCGCATTTTCTTCTATTGACATCTGTGTGGCCACTTCCTTATTCGTCTTCTTCTACAATCTAAAAGCAGCTAAGAAGAATCAAAACACATTCGAGACTGTTGACATCCAGAGGAAGCAATAGGTACTGCATTCATATGTCCTTATATGGGCAGTTTCATAAGGGAGGGGTTCCAAATGAGGCAATGTGTCAACCCACTTTTTCCAGGGCAGAAATTCCTCGGGTTTTCGCCTGCCATATCCGTTCTGTTATACTCACAGACAAAATGTTAACACTTTTAGAAACTTCAGAGTGTTTCCTATCCAAATGGTACTAAATATGTGCATATCCTATTTTCTGGGCCTGAATGGGGGGCACGCCAGGGTCTCCAAAACGGTCACCTCGTTGCGCTGCTCCCAAAGAAGTTAAAGCTGGTGAGGGACATACAGTGGGGCAAAAAAGTATTTAGTCAGCCACCAATTGTGCAAGTTCTCTCACTTAAAAAGATGAGAGAGGCCAGTAATTTTCATCATAGGTACACTTCAACTATGACAGACAAAATGAGGAAAAAAAATCCAGAAAATCACATTGTAGGATTGGTAATGAATTTATTTGCAAATTATGGTGGAAAATAAGTATTTGGTCACATACAAACAAGCAAGATTTCTGGCTCTCACAGACCTGTAACAACTTCTTTAAGAGGCTCCTCTGTCCTCCACTCGTTACCTGCATTAATGGCACCTGTTTGAACTTGTTATCAGTATAAAAGACACCTGTCCACAACCTCAAACAGTCACACTCCAAACTCCACTATGGCCAAGACCAAAGAGCTGTCAAAGGACACCAGAAACAAAATTGTAGACCTGCACCAGGTTGGGAAGACTGAATCTGCAATAGGTAAGCAGCTTGGTTTGAAGAAATCAACTGTGGGAGCAATTATTAGGAAATGGAAGACATACAAGACCACTGATAATCTTCCTCGATCTGGGGCTCCACGCAAGATCTCACCCCGTGGGGTCAAAATGATCACAAGAACGGTGAGCAAAAATCCCAGAACCACACGGGGGGACCTAGTGAATGACCTGCAGAGAGCTGGGACCAAAGTAACAAAGCCTACCATCAGTAACACACTACGCCGCCAGTGCCAGATGTGTCCCCCTGCTTAAGCCAGTACATGTTCAGGCCCGTCTGAAGTTTGCTAGAGAGCATTTGGATGATCCAGATGAGGATTGGGAGAATGTCATATGGTCAGATGAAACCAAAATAGAACTTTTTGGTAAAAACTCAACTCGTCGTGTTTGGAGGACAAAGATTGCTGAGTTGCATCCAAAGAACACCATACCTACTGTGAAGCATGGGGGTGGGAACATCATGCTTTGGGGCTGTTTTTCTGCAAAGGGACCAGGACGACTGATCCGTGTAAAGAAAAGCATGAATGGGGCCATGTATCGTGAGATTTTGAGTGAAAACCTCCTTCCATCAGCAAGGGCATTGAAGATGAAACGTGGCTGGGTCTTTCAGCATGACAATGATCCCAAACACACCGCCCGGGCAACGAAGGAGTGGCTTTGTAAGAAGCATTTCAAGGTCCTGGAGTGGCCTAGCCAGTCTCCAGATCTCAACCCCATAGAAAATCTTTGGAGGGAGTTGAAAGTCCGTGTTGCCCAGCGACAGCCCCAAAACATCACTGCTCTAGAGGAGATCTGCATGGAGGAATGGGCCAAAATACCAGCAACAGTGTGTGAAAACCTTGTGAAGACTTACAGAAAACGTTTGACCTCTGTCATTGCCAACAAAGGGTATATAACAAAGTATTGAGATAAACTTTTGTTATTGACCAAATACTTATTTTCCACCATAATTTGCAAATAAATAAATTAAAAATCCTACAATGTGATGCACATAATTAGTACTATTGGATAGGAAACACTGAGGTTTCCAAAAGTGTTTACATTTTGTCTGTGAGTGTAATAGAACTCATTTGGCAGGCAAAAACCAGAGAAAATTATATCCGGGAAATGTCATTCTGGTGGCTTATGGCTCACTTAGAGAGACTGCCTATTTAAAAGTATTTATACCAGAACACTGAATGTAGTACCTATTGCTTCCACTGGATGTCAGCAGTGTATAGGTAAAGTTTAAATGCAATCGGAACCATTGTGTTCAATCGGTAGTGGTTTTAGTCAGGGGAGCTATTTTTCAGTTGCACGTTTTTGGGCGCACTTTTGGCTGAGCGGTCCATTTTATTTGACTTATATAACGTTTAGGTGACCATCCAAGTGAAAGATTATCACTTTTATTCATAAAAGATAAGCTAAGGATGCATTTTAATTGTTTTTGTTTTGTTGAGGGAAAGTTTATAGGTTTAAATGAACCTTCACATTGGATTTTTCACATCTCTTCACATTGGATTTTCTGAACACAAGGTGCCAACCAAACTGAGATTTAAGGATATAATAAATTACTTTTTCTAACCAAATACCCATGGATTGTCTTCGTTGGACACTTAGGAAGCCCTCTGCAGAAGTTCTACAAAAGGTAAGGCACAGGTTTTCCCTGTGAAATGCATTTTCTATCGACCGCTGGCTAAAGATTTCATGGTTATGGAAAATATTGAAGGTGCTACCCTCAAACAATCAAATGTAGTGCTTTCGCCGTAAAGACTTTTTGAAATCCGACAACGCTGTGATATTGCCAAGAAGCAGAGCTTTTGATGAGTATGAAACACTTGTATATTGGTGCATTTTTTATAATTAAATTTTTTGATTTTGCCTTGCATTTCCCCTTTAGTGTCGGAAGTGGGGCGCTAGCGCCCCAAATCACCTTGCTGCTCCCCAAGAAGTTAACACAGTGTCCAAAGAAGGGCCAGAAGTAAACAGAATGGTGTCGTCTGCGTAGAGGTGGATCAGAGACTTACCAGCAGCAAGAGTGACATCATTGATGTATACAGAGAAGAGAGTCGGTCCAAGAATTGAACCCTGTGGCACCCCCATAGAGACTGCCAGAGGCCCGGACAACAGGCCCTCCGATTTTACACACTGACCTCTATCAGAGAAGTAGTTGGTGAAACAGGCGAGGCAATCATTTGAGAAACCAAGGCTGTCTAGTCTGCCGATAAGGATGTGGTGATTGACAGAGTCGAAAGCCTTGGCCAGATCAATGATTACGGCTGCACAGTAATGTCTCTTATCGATGGCGGTTATGATATCGTTTAGGACCTTGAGCGTGGCAGAGGTGCTCCCATGACCAGCTCTGAAACCAGATTGCATAGCGGAGAAGGTACGGTGGGATTCGAAATGGTCGGTAATCTGTTTGTTAACTTGGCTTTCAAAGACCTTAGAAACAGGGTAGGATAGATATAGGTCTGTAGAAGTTTGGGTCAAGAGTGTCTCCCCCTTTGAAGAGGAGGATGACCGCAGCTGCTTTCCAGTCTTTGGGAATCTCAGACGACAGGAAAGAAAGGTTGAACAGGCTAGTAAAAGGGGTTGCAACAATTTTAGAAAGGGTCCAGATTGTCTAGCCCGGCTGATTTGTAGGGGTCCAGATTTTGCAGCTCTTTCAGAACATCAGCTAACTGGATTTGGGAGAAGGAGAAATGGGGGAGGCTTGGGCGAGTTGCTGAGGGGGGTGCAGGGCTGTTGACAGGGGTAGGGGTAGCCAGGTGGAAAGCATGGCCAGCCGTAGAAAAATGCTTATTGAAATTCTCCATTATTATGGATTTATCGGTGGTCACAGCGTTTCCTATCCTCAGTGCAGTGGGCAGCTGGGAGGAGGTGCTCTTATTCTCCATGGACTTTACAGTGTCCCAGAACCTTTTTGAGTTTGTGTTACAGGAAGCAAATTTCTGCTTGAAAAAGCTAGCCTTGGCTTTCCTAAACTACCTGTGCATATTGGTTCCTGACTTCCCTGAAAAGTTGCATATCACGGGGGCTGTTCGATGCTAATGCAGAACGCCACAGGATGTTTTTGTGCTGGTCAAGGGCAGTCAGGTCTGGAGAGAACCAAGGGCTATATCTTTTCCTGGTTCTACATTTTTTGAAAGGGGCATGCTTATTAAAAAAGGCGGTGAGGAAGGCGCTTTTAAAGAATAACCAGGCATTCTCTGACGGGATGAGGTCAATATCCTTCCAGGATACCCGGGCCAGGTCGATTAGAAAGGCCTGCTCGCTGAAGTGTTTTAGGGAACTTTTGACAGTAATGAGGGGACCCATTACGGATGCAGGCAATGAGGCAGTGATCGCTGAGATCTTGGTTGAAAACAGCAGAGTTGTATTTGGAGTGCAAGTTAGTTAGGATGACATCTATGAGGGTGCCCGTGTTTCCGGCTTTGGGGTTGTACCTAGTAGGTTCATTGATGATTTGTGTGAGGTTGAGGGCATCAAGCTTAGATTGTAGGATTGCCGGGGTGTTACGCATGTCCCAGTTTAAGTCACCTAGCAGCACGAGCTCTGAAGATAGATGGTTGGCAATCAGTTCACATATGGTGTCCAGAGCACAGCTGGGGGCAAATGGTGGTCTATAGCAAGCGGCAACGGTGAGAGACTTGTTTCTTTAAAAGGTGTTTTTTTAAAAGTAAAAGTTCAAACTGTTTGGGTACAGACCTGGATAGTAAAGACAGAACTCAGCAGGCTATCGCCCCCTTTGGCCGTTCTATCTTGTCTGAAAATGTTGTAGTTAGGGGTGGAGATTTCAGAGTTTTTGGTGGTCTTCCTAAGCCAGGATTCAGACACGGCTAGGACATCCAGGTTGGCAGAGTGTGCTAAAGCAGTGAATAAAACAAACTTAGGGAGGAGGCTTCTAATGTTAACATGCATGAAACAAAGGCTTTTACGGTTGAAGAAGTCAACAAATGAGAGCGCCTGGGGAATAGGAGTGGAGCTAGGCACTGCAGGGCCTGGATTAACCTCTATATCACCAGAGGAACAGAGGAGGAGTAGGATAAGGTTATAAGGACTGGTCATCTAGGACGTCCGGAAGAGAGAGTAAAAGGAACAGGTTTCAGGGGGCGATAAAATAGATTCAAGGCATAATGTACAGACAAAAGGTATGGTAGGACGTGAATACAGTAGAGGTAAACCTGGGCATTTATTGATGAGAGATATTGTCTCTAGAAATATTTAGACCAGGTGATGTCATCGCATGTGTGGGTGGTGGAACTGAAGGGTTAAATAAGGTATATTGAGCAGGGCTAGAGGCTCGACAGTGAAATACGACAATAAACACTAACCAGAACAGCAATGGACAAGGCATACTGACATTGAGGAGAGGCATGCTTAGCCGAGTGATCATAAGGGTCCAGTGAGTAGTGAGGCTGGTTGGGGACACTGCGATTCAGACAGCTAGCCGGGCCCAGGGTAGCCAGCTAGCAGAAGGCTAGCAGGCCGGCTAACAATCTAGCAGAAGACGGAGGAAGTCTGTTTATAGCCTCCTCGTGCGTTTCCGTCGGTGTGGATTAGTCGGGTTCCGTGTGGTGAAGGGGACCAGTCCAATTGTCAAAATAGGTATAGTGGCCCAAGAAATTGTCCGATGGACCTATTTAGCTAGCAGCCGATATGCTCTAGACAGAAAACGTTAGCGGGCCGCAGTTAGCTGACTGGCATTCAGGTGACGTCGCGACGGAAGACCGGTTGAATAACCCCCTCGGGCAAATAACGTTGGTAGTCCAGTCGTGAAGGCCCGGTGGGGCTCCGCACCGGCAGTAAAAACGGGTCCGGATAGGTGTTGTAGCCCAGGAGTGGCTGATGGGACTCTTCAGCTAGCCGGAAGATGGCCCTAGCATGGGCTAGCTTCAGGCTAATTGGTGCTTGCTCTGGGACCGACGTTAGAGCTTGTGGTAGGAATCCGGGGACATGGAGAGAAAATAGGTCCGGTATGCTCTGGTTTGAGTCACGTTGTACGAACTGGTGAGAGCTTTCCGAGCTAAAGGTTAGCTGCTGTCCGCTAGCAGGGTTAAGCTAAATACTAACGTTAGCTAGTAGCTAGTGAGGTTGGCTAGCTTCTGGCTAGCTTCTGTTGGGGGATTCCGGATTTGAGGTGGATAATACTTGGGATAATACTCCCACATTGGGTGAGGCGGGTTGCAGGATTGTTTTGAAGTTGAGATTTAGAAAAAAGATATACACTGGACACGACGAGGACAAAAGACATCTTGACTGACGGACTGCTTGACTGACGGACTGCTACGCCATCTTGGATTTTTTTTCTCCAAGCCGACAGAGCTTGAGAGGATCTGTATGGGAGAATGGGAGACTCCCAAATACAGGTGTGCTAAACTTGAAGCGGCATGACTTGAGGCTGTAATCGCTGCCAAAAGGTGCTTCAATAAAGTACTGAGTAAAGGGTCTGAATACTTATGTAAATATTATATTTCAGTTTTGTATTTTTAATACATTTGCAATGAAAAATCTAAAAACCTGTTTTTTCTTCATCATAATGGGGTATTGTGTGTAGATTGAAGAGGGAAAAAAACTGTTTAATACATTATTGAATAAGGCTGTAATGTAACAAAATGTGGAAAAAGTCAAGGTGTCTGAATACTTTCAGAATGCACTGTATACACACAACCACACACCAGCAAATGTTCTGTTTACTTTCTTTTGGTAAGAAACAAGAGCAGTTCTACCAACTTTCTGCACTTTAGAATAGTAGAGCTGGAATTCTTTGACATGGGAAGAAAAAATCCCATTGGATTAATTTCAGCACCTGCTCCATTTGTTTCCTTTTTCTAGTACAGTAAGACTGACATTTTCAGGACAGTGTGATATTGTTCCTTACCCCTTTCTCATCAACCCGCTCTCCTTGTGGCGCAGGCCCATCGGGAACCTCCTGGCACACGGGCAAGTGTTTCTTCAGCGTGGGCTCCTTGTTGAGTGTTGTGTAGCCAATGTGCTCATAGATTGGGTTAATGGTCATCTTAGCGATGTACTCTGCTGCCTTGGTCTCGATGTAGAGTGTGATCAGCCCATCTGTCACAAGGTCGTGGATGGACTCAAAGCGCTTCTCCCCGACAAAGTGTTTCCCATCATGGTAGAGGCGGAAGTTCTTGGTTTGATTTCCAAAGCTGGGTCCAGGATAGAGGGAGGGGAAGGGAGAGAAAAATCTGTGACAGTCAATTTCTATGGGTAGGAGAGCGTTTACGCCCTGTCTTGCCTGGGGAGAATAAGGAGGAGGTCGTCCAGCTGGGTGGAAAAAAGGAAAATCCTAGGATGATCACACACACACACACACACACACACACACACACACACACACACACGAGAAGAGCCGACCCTAAAGGAATAAAAAAACCTTTGCCTGCCTCTGCTTCCTCGTACCCTAGATCAGCGGAAAACCAAATGAAATAATTTGCGCAAAAAGCGCCAAGAGGTTTTTATATCCAGTAATGACTGCTAGATCAAATCATTTCTTCCCTGCACTTAGTGGTTATAAATAATGAGGACCTTTATTAGAGCTGGTCAATACAGCAAGTGTATAGTAAATGCTAAAAAAACTAAAAACAGGAAAAAGGCCTCTCATGCCACAAAAGAGCCAACCAACAAATCAGCAAATCCCATCACTGTGCACAACAGAGCCAGAACAATGCAAGGAATTCTTCATCATTGGGTAGATGCCAGAGACCAATATTTCAATCTCATCTGTCAATGGTAAATAAAGGGGAACGCTTTACCCTCCTGGGCTGGGTAAAAGAACTCAGGAGACTAACTAGCTAAGAATCCTTACCAGACCCAAAGTTCATTACCCAGCCCATAGTGGGACACCATTTTCCACTATTTATGGAAATCAATTATAGCAGAGAATCAGCAATGGTGAGACACTTAAGCAGAGAGAAAAGAAAGCCTTCTTGTTCTTCTATCAGATATCCAGGAGGATGCAATGCGGTTTATTTGCATTTCAAAACCTCATTGCGTGTTTGGAAAACAAGTATATAAAAACAATTATATCAGAGCCCAAAACACTCATTGCCTCTGCTTTAGTGTGACCAACGGAGATATGGGACAGAAAGGGTTTTAGGGAAGACCGATTTAAAAAAAGAACAGCCCCAGACCATTATTCCTCTTCCACCAAACTTTACAGTTGGCACTATGCGTTTGTCTGTCGGACTGCCAGATGTTGAATCGTGATTCATCACACCATAGAACGCGTTTCAACTGTCCAATGGCGGCGTTCTTTACAGCACTCCAGCCGACGCTTGGCATTGCGCATGGTGATCTTAGGCTTGTGTGCGGCTGTTCGGCCATGGAAAAACATTTCATGAAGCTCCCGACGAACAGTTCTTATGCGGACGTTGCTTCCAGAGGCAGTTTGGAACTCCGTAGTGATTGTTGCAACTGAGGACAGGCGATTTTTAAGCGCTACGCGCTTCAGCACTGTCCGGTCACGGTCGGTCACTACCACATTGCACCTGAGCCGTTGTTGCTCCTAGACATTTCCACTTCACAATAACAGCACTTACAGTTTACTGGGGCAGCTCTAGCAAGGAAGAAACTTGATAACTGACTCGTTGGAAAGGTGGCATCCTATGACAGTGCCACATCAAAAGTGACTGAGCTCTTCAATAAGGCCATTCTACTGCCAATGTTTGTCTATGGAGATTGCATCTCTGAGTGTCCAATTATATACACACCGGTCAGCAACAGGTGTGGATGAAATAGCTGAATCCACTAATTTCAAGGGGTGTCTACATACTTTCGTATATATAGCGTACCTAAAGGGTTCCTAAAATTCCAAATCAAATAGCTAAATAATCCATGGTATGATTATCTTAAAGCAATTCCATACGTTAGCTTAGTAGAACCCCCTACCAAATAGCTTAGACTTGAGGTTAAATAACAAAGCTGTAAAATGTGTGCAAAAAATAATTATAAAAACTGCCTCCTGAGTGGCGCAGCGGTCTAAGGCTGCTTGAGGCGTTACTACAGACCCGGGTTCGAGGCTCTCTCACAGCTGGCCGTGACACCCATGAGGCAGCGCACAATTGGCCCTGCGTCTTCCGGATTAAGGGAGGGTTTGGCCGGCCAAACACTCCCTTCAATTGGGGAGAGAAAAAAAGCGGTAAAACTTCAAAGAAAAAAATATATAAAAATGAAAAAGTATCCAAAAACAAGTAATGAATCACACTTTTTGGAAAGTCTATCTGTAGAAAGGGTGTGGCTAACCGTAGGGCCAGTGTGTAGGTCCCAGGCTGCCTCTGGCTCTCCCTGATGAGGTAACTGCCCTCTGCCACACTCAGCAGCTGGTCAGCCTCCTCTCTGGAGACCATCCCATGGTACCTGAGGGGAAGACAGAACATTGGAAATACTTATACTGACTGGATAAACAACTAGTTTTGTATATAAATTCTAAATGGAAATAGGCCAACTTACTCTCTCCCATAGTATTTGGGCCGGTTATCCACCTGAAAGCAAATCAACATTCCATTGTTAAGTAAAAAATAGACAGACTTCGGATAGACAGTATTCGTATTGTCAAAGTCAGCCAACCAGATGAGAACTAAGTCATCCCAATAGTACTCTACTTGCATCAGCTATAACACTGGGATGCATTCCTGTAGGGTACTATTCAACGTCATGGAGGACAAAGTAAAGAATTATCCACCGTATGCTGCGCGACTTGACTACTGTGAAGACGTATAGCAAACTTGAGTTTGAGTTTATTTTTACAGGGACAGTGCACATTAATCAACGTTTCAGTAAAAGTGCCGGTTTTAGTCAGCCGGCTAATTTTCAACCGCAGTCCCTGGGCAGGTTAAACAATTACAATACAGACAATCAATGAGCAATGAGCACATGAAGAGCAACATAGGACAAGCAAGACATAGCATGCAGACAGAGCAACATAGCACAAAAAGCAACAAGACAAAATCCATAAAAGCAACAGTGTTTCCACACCTCACAAGCTACAGACAACATGGAAAGCGGCAATACACAGCTAGGGAATATGTTCACAAATCTGATTGACCATGGCTTAATATTTTTTGTGAAAGTGTGATAGGCGGTGCAGTTGTGTGTCTGATGGCAGTGTATTCCAGACATGGGAAGCTCTCAGAGAAGAAAGCAGATTGACTAAATGTGCTTTTCCTTAAGGGAACTATAGTCACCTCTCATGGCAGACCTTGTGGATCTGCTGCCATATGTTTGGGTTTTCTGTTTAACAAAAGTACTAAGTGGAGGGGGGAGCCAGGCCATTTAGGATCTTGAATACAAGACATGCGTCGGTGTATTGCACAAGATTTTCCCAACTCAGGAGCTCATGCTTTCTGAGGATGTAACAGTGATGATAGCTATTGGGCTTCCTATCAAGCACTTTGAGAGCCTGTTTGTAGAGAGACTGAATGGGTTTTAATGTTGTACAGCAAGCTTGGGCCCAACTAGTCAAGCAGTATGTTAAGTGGGGGAGTATTATAGATTCGAAGTACAGTTTTGCTACCTCTGTAGTCAAACAATTTCTTATAAATCGGAAATTAGCTAGGTTGAATTTGGTTATTTGAATTACCTTTTTCACCTGCTTTTTAAAAGAGGTTGGAATCAAGTATGATGCCAAGGTACTTAAAATCAGATACCACCTGGAGCTTTTCCCCTGACACATAGACATCTGGCTCAGTAGCATCTGTTGCCCTCTTTGTGAAGAACATGCAGACCGTTTTTTTTCACATTGAGATGCAAACACGAGTCACTGAGCCACTTTGTAACCTGGACCATTACAGTAGTGAGTTCTTGTGCAGCTTGTTGTTTGCTCTTTGCATGCACATATCACTGTGTCATCTGCATAGATTTGAACTTCAGACCCAGTACAGACAGAAGGCAGATCATTAATGTACAGGCTGAACAGCAGGGGCCCCAGTATTGACCCTTGGGGCACACCCACATCATAGCTAAGAGTGGGCAACAGCTCATTGCTCACTCTGACACACTGAGTTCTGCCTTCAAGGTATGATTTCATCCACCTCAAGGCATCGGGGGGAAAGTTGAACTTGGACAATTTTGTGATGAGAACCTCATGGTTAACAGTATCAAAAGCCTTCCTTAGGTCCAGAAACAAAGCCCCAAAAACGCCCCCTTTGTCCATCTTGGACTTCACATTTTCCAGAAGAAAGCAGTTGGCCGTTTCTGTGGAGTGTTTCGCTCTGAAACCAAACTGCATGGAGTGTAATGTGAAGGGGCTGTTGTTGAGGTGGGAAATCAGTTGTTCTGCTACACACTTTTCAACAACTTTCGACACCACAGGTAGTATACTAATGGGCCTGTAGTTACTCACGTCAGCGGGGTCACCGGATTTAAAGATGGCGTTATTATGGCCAATTTCCATACCCTTGGAAATACCCCCTGACTAATAGATGTGTTGGTGACCTTAGTAATGGGGCCAATAAGTGACTCTTTGTAGTTAAGAAAAGGTAGAGTCCAGCCCAAACACATATTTGGCATTAGAGTTCTTTAGTGAGCTAATCACCTTGTTCACCTTTGACTCAGAAACCTCCCTTATGATGAAGACAGGTTGAGCGTCATTCACTACCACTGAGCCCAAGAAACCAGTGGAGGGGTTCTGTGACAGTACCCTGACAGAGTCAATAAAGTAGGAATTGAAGGCTATTGCTATTTTGACTGCATCCTGTATTAGATTGTTATTCACCATGATTTCTAGTCTTTTTGCAGTGTTACTATGGTCTCTCCCTGTTAACTTTTTTAGATTCTCCCAGATCAATTTAGAATTTCCCTTTGCTTCACCAATTATGGCCTGTCTGATTTCTTTCATCACCTTATTTCTCAACATGGTAAACCTACGTCTGTCATGCCCTAATTTGGACTTTAGAGATGTTTTTAGAGCATAATCTCGTTCTTTCATCAGTTTCCAGATTTCTCAATTTAGCCAAGGAAGAGTGCTCTTTTGGCCAGGTCCATTCCAGTTTATTCCCTTAATTGCGTTTTCAAAATAATTTAATTCACTCTTAGAAAGCCTGATCAACTCAGAATACCTAACAGTAGAGGTTAAACCTGCTCTTAGAAAGCTTCTGGCTATAAGTGTCAGATTATGATCAGACAGCCCAGTAACCATATTGAGATGTAGTCACTCTCTCTGGTTTATTACTGAACACCAAATCAATCTGTGTTTTAGAGCAACAAGTCACTCTGGTTGGCCCTTTAACTAGCTGTGTAAGGTCAAAGGTATTAGTGATCCGTTTGAGGGTTTTCCTACAAGACTTGTCTTCATAATTAATGTTAAAATCTCCCATTAAGATGACCTCTTTCCCAAAATTACATTCCCTAAGCATGTTATTAAACTAATCAAAAAACCCACTTTTGGTGGAAGGTGGTCTATACATTCCAATAAGGGTAAAAGACATTTGGGGAGACAGAATGTATTGCCCTGAATGTTACTAGTTCATTATCACATGACCACTCAATTTGTTTACATCAGATTTGTTCTTTAATGTAAATCATACCCCCTCCTCTTCCTTCAATCCTGTCTCTCCTGAAAACATTGTAGCCAGGCACAATCAAAGCAACATATGGAGAGTTTTTATGGAGCCATGTCTCTGAAAGGCAGAGGAAGTCAAGGTTGGAGTCTGTGAGAAGATGTTGAATTTGATCACTTTTTGGAATGGCACTACAAATGTTCAAGTGCCCCCCTAGTAGTCCCTTGGGCTTAGCTCGTGGGTCCCAGATGACTCGAGAGTGATTGACACATTGGAAAAAGTAAAATTTGTGTTTTCTGACGGCTGGGTTTAGGCCGTTTTGATTAGGGGCAGTTCGGTAGTGTAATTAACTACCCCCCCCCCCGCTTGCACTGGATGCGGGGAACTAATTAAAACAGCTTGCGTACCAGAAGTCAGGGATCGCATATAGCGACATGGATATGTTTAAAGAGTCAAATTCCATCCTGGAGTCGGGTGAGTCGAGAGAAACCATGGGACCATAGCACTCACCCACCTCCGCAGCGGCGACGATCAATGGACGAGACCATCCACTGCGGTGAGTATCGCTGGCTCGGTGATGTTAGGTCCAGGATTGAGTTGCACATCCCCGGAGAGCAGGAGGGTAGTGAACAGGTAGTTTAACTAGTCAGGGAGCAGTGCATGAGGTGTCGGTTTTGGAGAGCCTGGCGTGCCCAAAGTAAAAGGCCTCCCATTCAGGCCCAGAAAATAGGATATGCATATATTTAGTACCATTGGATAGGAAACACTGAATTTTCCAAAACTGTTAACCATTTGTCTGTGAGTGAATCAGAACGCATATAGCAGGCAAAACCCTGAGGAATCTCTGTCCTGGAAAAAGTGATTGACACATTGCTCATTTGGGAACCCCTCCCTATTGAAAATGACCATATATAGGCATATGAATGCAGTACACGTCGCTTCCTTATGATGTCAACAGCCTCGAGACGGTGTTTCCCTCCATTTTGGATGAATTTAGACCAGAGAAAAACACCAAACAATGAAGACCCTCTTTCTGAGAAAAGTTCCCGTGGCGCGCGCACGAGAAGTCACGGAGTGTCTTTTGTAGCCTCGTTATTGATCAGTTTATATTCCGGCTGATTTATAATAGTAAATATACGTAAAAGTGTTCCTAAGGATACATTTAAAACTGTTTGATTGTTCTTGGACAAGTTTATAGGTATAATTTGAACGAGTTCGCGCCGCGTTTCAATGGACTAGTGGAGGCTGTCGTTTCTGATTATAACGCGCGAACCAAATGGAGGATTTATGGATAAAATACGTTACTTTTTCTAACAAAAGAACCATGGATTGTCTTCGTTGGACACTTAGGAAGACCTCAGCAGAAGTTCTTCAACAGGTAATTGATTTGTTTTCGCTGTGAAATGTGTTGTGTGTGCCATGATGGCTAATCGATACATGGCTATTGGAAAAATATGTGAGGTGCTAGCCTCAAACAATGAAATGTGCTGCTTTCGCCGTAAAGCCACCATAATTTGCAAATAAATTCATAAAAAAAATCCTACAATGTGATTTTCTGGATTTTTTTTCCTAATTTTGTCTGTCATAGTTGAAGTGTACCTATGATGAAAATTACAGGCCTCTCTCATCTTTTTAAGTGAGAGAACTTGCACAATTGGTGGCTGACTAAATACTTTTTTGCCCCACTGTACACTGCTCAAAAAAATAAAAGGGAACACTTAAACAACACAATGTAACTCCAAGTCAATCACACTTCTGTGAAATCAAAAACTGTCCACTTAGGAAGCAACACTGATTGACAATAAATTTCACATGCTGTTGTGCAAATGGAATAGACAACAGGTGTAAATTATAGGCAATTAGCAAGACACCCCCGAATAAAGGAGTGGTTCTGCAGGTGGTGACCACAGACCACTTCTCAGTTCCTATGCTTCCTGGCTGATGTTTTGGTCACTTTTGAATGCTGGCGGTGCTTTCACTCTAGTGGTAGCATGAGACGGAGTCTACAACCCACACAAGTGGCTCAGGTAGTGCAGCTCATCCAGGATGGCACATCAATGCGAGCTGTGGCAAGAAGGTTTGCTGTGTCTGTCAGCGTAGTGTCCAGAGCATGGAGACGCTACCAGGAGACAGGCCAGTACATCAGGAGACGTGGAGGAGGCCGTAGGAGGGCAACAACCCAGCAGCAGGACCGCTACCTCCGCCTTTGTGCAAGGAGGAGCACTGCCAGAGCCCTGCAAAATGACCTCCAGCAGGCCACAAATGTGCATGTGTCTGCTCAAACGGTCAGAAACAGACTCCATGAGGGTGGTATGAGAGCCCGACGTCCACAGGTGGGGGTTGTGCTTACAGCCCAACACCGTGCAGGACGTTTGGCATTTGCCAGAGAACACCAAGATTGGCAAATTCGCCATTGGCGCCCTGTGCTCAAACACAGATGAAAGCAGGTTCACACTGAGCACATGTGACAGACGTGACAGAGTCTGGAGACGCCGTGGAGAACGTTCTGCTGCCTGCAACATCCTCCAGCATGACCGGTTTGGCAGTGGGTCAGTCATGGTGTGGGGTGGCATTTCTTTGGGGGGCCGCACAGCCCTCCATGTGCTCGCCAGAGGTAGCCTGACAGCCATTAGGTACCGAGATGAGATCCTCAGACCCCTTGTGAGACCATATGCTGGTGCGGTTGGCCCTGGGTTCCTCCTAATGCAAGACAATGCTAGACCTCATGTGGCTGGAGTGTGTCAGCAGTTCCTGCAAGAGGAAGGCATTGATGCTAAGGACTGGCCCGCCCGTTCCCCAGACCTGAATCCAATTGAGCACATCTGGGACATCATGTCTCGCTCCATCCACCAACGCCACGTTGCACCACAGACTGTCCAGGAGTTGGCGGATGCTTTAGTCCAGATCTGGGAGGAGATCCCTCAGGAGACCATCCGCCACCTCATCAGGAGCATGCCCAGGCGTTGTAGGGAGGTCATACAGGCACGTGGAGGCCACACACACTACTGAGCCTCATTTTGATTTGTTTTAAGTTGGATCAGCCTGTAGTGTGGTTTTCCACTTTAATTTTGAGTGTGACTCCAAATCCAGACCTCCATGATACATTTGATTTCCATTGATAATTTTTGTGTAATTTTGTTGTCAGCACATTCAACTATGTAAAGAAAAAAAGTATTGAATAAGATTATTTCATTCATTCAGATCTAGGATGTGTTATTTTAGTGTTCCCTTTATTTTTTTGAGCAGTGTATTTTTTTTTACTATAAAAAAAAAAAATATAAAAGTGCTTTCGGAAAGTATTCAGACACATTTGGCAGCGATTACAGCCTCAAGTCTTCTTTGGGGATGACTCTACAAGCTTGGCACACCTGTATTTGGAGAGTTTTACCATTATTCTCTGCAGAGCCTCTCAAGCACTGTCATGGGAAGCATTAAATAGGATCGAATGCCCACCATCTAGTGTTTCAGAGGAAGGTCACTGGATAAGCACCATAGTCAGAAGCAATGCTAGCAGGCACAGGTGTCCATCTAGGGGCTGGCCAAGTTGGAACGTAATACTCAATGTGGCGGCTAGAACAGAACACATTTTGCGTTGCTTATCACACTCATGCAAGCCTTTGCTTTTATATATTCAACTGGATATGAAGTCAAATAAATATCTGTGAGGGGTTTCAGCGCTTCTATGGAAATGTGACAAGACCGTCATGAGGGGTCAGGATCCCAGAGGGGGGAGGGTTGGTTTTATGACTTAACGACCAGTCGTTAATGGTTTCTAACTTTCTCCCTCTGCCTCTCAGTATCCAAGAATGGAATGTGAGTGGTAGAGAGAGAGACTCTTGCCCAAAGAACTTCAACATCCAAATGGATAATGAAACAATATTCCTAACATAAAGAACGTGGGAAATGTGGGGATACAAACAATGATTATGTCATATCATTTGTGATATCATTAAATGTTTCTGTTATAATGGAAACATTGTAACGTTACTAGCTTTCACAATGCATGTCAGACTTACATCTACATGTAAAACGTATGATTGAATATGAAACTATTTGTGAGAAGATGAAATGGGATTTTAGCCGTCTAAACTAGATAATTGTTTTTCAAGTAAAGTTTTACCCAGTCAGTAACCATGCAAGCACGGACATTATGCCAAAAGGATGGAACGCCCCTTTTTCCAGAGTGCTTATAAAAAGGACTCCTAATGAAATGTACATGAGACCAGAAAACGTGGAGCGTTGGCTACACGTTGAAATGATTGCCATTTAAATTGAGACCAGAACATGCCGGGTTGCTACCAGTGTGTAGTGGTTCTAGCTGTACCCTGAATAAGCAACTATTTAGACCAGTAAGCGTGCAGCCCGAGCTGAATACGTTACAAAAATGGTTATATCTCTAGAGACCAAGCATGCGGACGGTGTTGAGCCAAACGTCATGAATGGTTAGACTCTACCAGACCAAAACATGCCGGGTTGCTACTGGCGTGTAAAATTTTTAAAACTACTAGACCAGAAAATTGTAAGACCCTCAAACTCTCAACGAGTGGAGGTGAAAACTAGACTACACATTCAGTCTGCAGCTGTATATGTAAAATTGTCTAGGAAACTCGACCGAAGACCAGGAACAATTTCCTTTCACCACCATAGATACCTCTAAAGGATCTAATCTAACAAGTATCTCTGAACACCGCGTGGTACACCTTTGGAGGACCGGTTCTAACAGGCACTCCGAGACCAAGAAGTTATGACAAAAAAACGACATGGTGACCTCTGGTGGACAACCAAAGACTTTCTGTCGACTGACTCCCCATAAAATAGGCCGGGCGATTTAAACAAAGAGACGACAAAGACATACAAGCATAAATATGTACATTGCATTTCTAAATCAGAATGAGCGATTGTTAGGGTGCTAAATATCCACAATGAGCGTATTATGTATGATAGTTGAATTCCTTTGTCTCTCCTTCTCCTGCTCTTCCCACCCCTTTCATTGTGTAACCAGCCTTCATATCATTGCATTATGTTAGTAATCAATATATAATCTATCGTGTGTGTAATTCTGTGATTATTTAGTAAATAAATTAACTAAGCCAATTTGTGTATCGCTGAGTCATGTAGACCAGGGTTTGTGTAGATTTATAGAATATTACGACGTTCAGAATGAGACGGAAATAGGAGCAAATGATTGATGGATGAAGGATAGTATATAGAGATATTCTGATATTCTTGAGTTAATTCGGGAAACGATAACTCGTTAAATAAACTTTTCCCATGGTGCCCCAGATTACTACTAATCGCGTAATAATTGAATTTGGTATGTAATTATTTGATGAATAGCCGTCATCACATTAATGATCGTGTTTGTGAGAAGTGTCTGACTATCATTCTGGTCAACGTCACAGAGAATCCAGTGCAGTTGTCTAGGCCTATCCTACTGGAAATTCACATATCAAAATGTGTTGAAAATGTATTACTATTGTGTTACAATTAGGGTTGGGCGGTACTCATATTTTCATAACGTTTCTGTACCATACCAGGATATACAGTCTTACCAAATGTGCACACAAAGGGGCGACATAAAAAAAATATTTTTTTAACTATAAAAAAAAATAAAAAAAGTTATTTCGGAAAGTATTCAGACACATTTGGCAGCGATTACAGCCTCAAGTCTTCTTTGGGTAGGACTCTACAAGCTTGGCACACCTGTATTTGGAGAGTTTTACCATTATTCTCTGCAGAGCATCAAGCACTGTCATGGGAAGCATTTAGATGGGGAGCATTGCTGCACAGCTATTTTCAGGTCTCTCCAGAGATGTTCGATCGGGTTCAAGTCCGGGCTCTGGTTGGGCCACTCAAGGACAGTCAGAGACTTGTCCCGAAGCCAATCCTGCATTGTCTTAGCTATGTGCTTAGGGTCGTTGTTCTGTTGGAAGGTGAACCTTGGCCCCAGTCTGTGGTCCTGAGAGCTCTGGAGCAGGTTTTCAAGGAGCTCTCTGTACTTTGCTCTGTTCATAAAATCTTGTTTCTCATGGTCAGGTGCCTTTTTGGCACCCTCCAAGTGCGCCTTTTACTGAGGAGTGGCTTCTGTCTGGTCACAACTTGGATGTTACTGAGGATAATAGTGGACGATATAGCCACATTTTCAATTTCAGCCAACTAGAAAGTGTGTGCCCCCAGGCCTGGAGGGAAGCAAAAGCCCCCCTTTACTGGATCAAATAGCCAACCAATCTGCCAGTTACCAACGCTTAGTAAACTTCTGGAAAAAATTGTGTTTGACCAGATACAATGCTATTTCACAGTAAACAAATTGACAAACTTTCAGCATGCTTATAGGGAAGGACATTCAACAAGCACAGCACTTACACAAATGACTGATGAATGGCTGAGAGAAATTGATGACAAAATGATTGTGGGGGCTGTCTTGTTAGACTTCAGCGCAGCTTTTGACATTATTGATCATAGTTCGCAGGTGGAAAAGCTTATGTGTTAAGGCTTTACACCTGCTATATTGTGGATAAAGAGTTACCTGTCTAACAGAAAACAGAGGGTGTTCTTTAATGGAAGCCTCTCCAACATAATCCAGGTAGAATCAGGAATTCCATAGGGCAGCTGTCTAGACTCATAACTTTTTCAATGTTTACTAACGACATGCCACTGGCTTGGAGTAAAGCCAGTGTGTCTATGTATGTGGATGACTCAACATTATACATGTCAGCTACTACAGCGATTGAAACGACTGCAACACTTAATAAAGAGTTGCAGTTAGTTTCAGAGTGAGTGGCAAGGAATAAGTTAGTCCTAAATATTTCTAAAACTAAAAGCATTGTATTTGGGACAAACCTCAACTAAATCTTGTAATAAATAATGTGGAAATTGAGCAAGTTGGGATGACTAAATTGCTTGGCGTAACCTTGGATTGTAAACTGTCATGGTCAAAACATATTGATACAACTGTAGCTAAGATGGGGAGAAGTATGTCCATAGAGTGCCGCTCTACCTGCTTAACAGCACTATAAACAAGGCAGGTCCTACAGGCCCTAGTTTTGTCGCACCTGGACTACTGTTCAATCGTGTGGTCAGGTGCCACAAAAAAGGGTATTGGGAAAATTGCAATTGGCTCAGAACAGGGCAGCACGGCTGGCCCTTGGATGTACACAGAGAGCTAATATTATTAATATGCATGTCAATCTCTCTTGGCTCAAAGTAGAGGAGAGATTAAACTATCCCTACTTGTATTTATGAAAGGTATTGACATGTTGAATCCACAGCGCTGTCTGTTTGAACTACTTGCGCACAGCTCGGACATTCATGCATACCCCACAAGAGGTCTCTTACACAGTCCCTAAGTCCAGAAAAGACTATGGCAGGCGCAAAGTACTACATAGAGCCATGACTACATGTAACTCTACTGCACATCAAGTAAATGATAAAAGCTGTAAAATTTGATTTAAAAATAATACACCTTACGGAACAGCGGGGACTGTGAAGCAACACAAACGCATGCATACACACGCACTATGCACACACATACACAGATTTTGTACTGTAGATATGTGGTAGAGGTTGAGTAGGGGCCTGTGGACACAGTTTTGTGAAATGTGTTTATGTATTGTAATGTTAAAAAAAAAAATATAAACTGCCTCACCTACCTGACCAAGACCCTTCTCCCCAGATTGCTCAGTTTGGCTGGGCGGCTAGCTCGTGGAAGAGTCTTGTTGGTTCCAAAGTTCTTCCATTTAAGAATTATGGAGGCCACCATGTTCTTGGGAAAGTTCAATGCTGCAGAAATTTGTTGGTACCCTTCCCCAGAACTGGTCGACACAATCCTGTTTCGGAGCGATACAGAAAATTCCTTCGACCTCATGTTTTTTTTTCTCATGCACTGTCAACTGTGGGACCTTACATATTAGACAGGTGTGTGCAGACATCTCAACATCAACTGTTCAGAGGAGACTTGAGTGACTCAGGCCTTCATGGTCCAAATGCCTGCAAAGAAACGACTGGGAAGGGACACCAATAAGAAGAAGAGACTTGCTTGGGCCAAGAAACATGAGCAATGGACATTAGTCCAGTTCCAACCGACGTGTCTTTATGAGATGCAGAGTAGGTGAACGGATGATCTCTGCATGTGTGGTTCCCACCGTGAAGCATGGAGGTGGTGGTATGGTTCTTTGTTGATTTATTTAGAATTCAAGGCACACTTAACCAGCATGGCTACCACAGCATTCTGCAGCAATATGCCATCCCATCTGGTTTGCGCTTAGTGGGAATATCATTTGTTTTTCAACAGGACAATGTCCCAACACACCTCCAGGCTGTATAAGGGATTTTGGCCAAGAAGAAGAGTGATGGAGTGCTGCATCAGATGAGCTGGCCTCCACAAATCACTCGACCTCAACCCAATTGACATGATGGTTTGGGATGAGTTGGACCGCAGAGTGAAGGAAAAGCAGCCAACAAGTGCTCGGCATATGTGGGAACTCCTTCAAGACTGTTGGAAAAGCATTCCAGGTGAAGCTGGTTGAGAGAATGCCAGGCAAAGGTGGCTACTTTGAAGAATCTAAAATATATTTAGATTTGATTAACACTTTGTGTTACATAATTCAGTGTGTGTTATTTCATAGTTTTGATGTCTTCACTATATTACACAACGTAAAAATAGACAAAATAAAATAAAAACCCTGGAATGAGTACAGTCGTGGCCAAAAGTTGAGAACGACACAAATATTCATTTTCAAAGTCTGCTGCCTCAGTTTGTATGATGGCAATTTGCATATACTCCATAATGTCATGAAGAGTGATCAGATGAATTGCAAAGTCCCTCTTTGCCATGCAAATGAACTGAATCCCCCAAAAACATTTCCACTGCATTTCAGCCCTGCCACAAAAGGACCAGCTGACATCATGTCAGTGATTCTCTCGCTAACACAGGTGTGAGTGTTGACGAGGACAAGGCTGGAGATCACTCTGTCATGCTGATGGAGTTCGAATAACAGACTGGAAGCTTCAAAAGGAGGGTGGTGCTTGGAATCAGTGTTCTTCCTCTGTCAACCATGGTTACCTACAAGGAAACACGTGTCATCATTGCTTTGCACAAAAAGGGCTTCACAGGCAAGGATATTGCTGCCAGTAAGATTGCACCTAAATCCATTTATCGGATCACCAAGAACTTCAAGGAGAGCGGTTCAATTGTTGTGAAGAAGGCTTCAGGAAGCCCAAGAAAGTCCAGCAAGCGCCAGGACCGTCTGCTAAATTTGATTCAACTGCGGGATCGGGGCACCACCAGTACAGAGCTTGCTCAGGAATGGCAGCAGGCAGGTGTGAGTGTATCTGCACGCACAGTGAGGCGAAGACTTTTGGAGGATGGCCTAGTGTCAAGAAGGGCAGCAAAGAAGCCACTTCTCTCCAGGAAAAACATCAGGGACTGATGTTCTGCAAAAGGTGCAGGGATTGGACTGCTGAGGACTGGGGTAAAGTCATTTTCAATGATGAATCCCCTTTCCGATTGCTTGGGGCATCTGGAAAAAAGCTTGTCCGGAAAATACCATGTGAGCGCTACCATCAGTCCTGTGTCATGCCACCAGTAAAGCATCCTGAGACCCCCCACACATGAATGTTGCTTCTCAGCCAAGGGAGTGGGCCTTTTCCAGCATGATGGAGCACCTTGCCATAAGTGGCTCGGGGAACAAAACATCGATATTTTGGGTCCATGGCCAGGAAACTCCCCAGACCTTCATCCCATTGAGAACTTGTGGTCAATCCTCAAGAGGCGGGTGGACAAACAAAAACCCACAAATTCTGACAAACTCCAAGCATTGATTATGCAAGAATGGGCTGCCATCAGTCAGGATGTGGCCCAGAAGTTAATTGACAGCATGCCAGGGCAGATTTCAGAGGTCTTGAAAAAGAAGGGTCAACACTGCAAATATTGAAGCTTTGCATCAACTTCATGTAATTGTCAATAAAAGCCTTTGACACTTATGAAATGCTTGTAATTATACTTCAGTATTCCATAGTAACATCTGACAAAAATATCTAAAGACACTGAAGCAGCAAACTTTGTGGAAATTAATATTTGTGTCATTCTCAAAACCTTTGGCCACGACTGTAGGTGTCCAAACTTTTGACCGGTACTGGGCGGACGGAGAGACGTTGTAGTTTGAATCCGAGATCAAAGCTGATGGCTGGCTGCCAGGGCATCTGATTTCTATTGGTGCAGGCAGAACAAGCAATTAGATACAGGCAGGGTCATCACCCTTGAATCCTCTACTGACAGCAGCATGTGTTTACATTCCCAGTAAAGTGCGCAAGTTCACACGAGAGGTCAGCTAACAATTTACCTTCGGGCAGACATACAGTAATGAGCAGAAAACAACCAGACAAAATCAGAATCTTTCCATCACTTCCAATCTGGCAGCAAGCAACATAGACAAAACTACAATAGGCCTAGTCTGCTATGATAATTTGCGATTAAAACATTTTGCATATTACAAACTAAAATACAGTACTGTTAAAGACAAGAGAAAGTGCTATATACAGTACGTGCAAAAGAGCAGACTACTTATCAGAGCTTGGCAATAGACAAAAATTCATATTGCGATAAATTGCCTGAATTGAGGCAATAAATAGAACAATACATTTAGAACATTAATCTGCAACAGTTTTTTTTAAATCCTTTATAACTACTAGTTGAATAGTTGTGGCCATAAATTGTCCCATTAACAATCACCCATATTAGGAAACGTATTTAAATTTCAAACTTCACATTGCTATAGTATAGGCTACTTATCGTAACAAAACGACATCAGCAAAATGCCTAATGATGATCATTTTTGGTTTATAGTCCCAGCTCTACTTATTAAATTGCCTGGTTTCTCCTCATGTAACCTTTCATAATTACTTTTAGGTTAATGAAGGTTAAAAAGCAGACAGAGGAAAGCATCATCTCCAAGGAATAGCCTAAATATGTGTGGACTTAACAAAATGTCAACCCCTAAAATCAACACTCTCTCAACTTTATATTCTAAAGCTACTGTTCACACTGAATTATTTATAATTAACTCCCACTCCAAACCCCAGTAAACTGGCTTCTGAGATACAACTAATGCAAATGGGCTCCCCATCTCCTCAGAATGTCAATAGAGGGTAATGGCACAATTCTGTCACAGAGAATGGTCTGTGTGACTGAGCCCCTTCAATTCCAAATAATACACATGCATTTAAATTATTCATAATCATCCCATCTGTGCTTCTTTATCTAATAATAGTCAAGGCCAAAGTCTTCACGACAAATAGGGCTGAGAACAAGGGTGCGTGTTAGTGTCTGCGGGATACTGTTTGTGTCGGTGTAGAGGGAACTTAAAACCAATTTGTGCATACATAGGCCAAATTGATCTCCGTACCGCATCGCTGTGCTCCCTTCAAAATGTTGTAACAATGCAGAGTGCACCATATAGCTCCCCATTGACATGATTGGTTGATGGTAGGTTGGGGCAGGAGGTCCGGTATAAACACAAACTCACATCCTTCACAAAAGCTCTGCGCTGCTCCGCGAACGGCAAGAAATAAGAATGCCCTGACTTCTGCAGAGGCTGTATCACCAGCCAATGCAGATGTTGGATTGACCATACCTTTAAGCCTAAAATAAAGAATATAGAAATGCATTCTAAATTAATAAATAGGCTATGCTATGTAGAGAAGATTACCTTAAAAACGTCCTTACACTGGTGTTGAAATGTAGACCGTCTTGATTTTATTTGAATAATGAATTGAAAGGCACATTTTTACCTTGAGAAACACACTAAGTATGGAAATCCTTCAAAACTATGATAATACCCAAGCGACAAGAACAGAGATGTAGGCTCATCAAGAGAGCAATTCCATCTGTGTACAACAGCTAGCGTAAGGTTTTCAACAAAACTTTCTCCCTGTGGGTTAGTAGAGGAAACCAACACTGCTTATCACCACTTCTGACAAAATACAGACCTCAGCTACTGTTCAGCACTTCACAAGCACAGACAATGAGAGCACCTCTCTGTGGTTTTGTCCCATCTTTGAAGAGCAGTGGTCACCAACCTTTTCTGAGTCAAGATCAGAGTCAAAAAATGCCATTTATTTTTTAACATTAACCAATGAAAACAGTTCTGTAGCAAAAAGGTTAGTGCCGTAGGCTATAGGCCCAATACATTATCACTTCATACTGCCTACGCTTGAATTGCCCTGCCAATGTTGTTCTCAGACCACGGTAATAGATAATGTGTTGTAGTACTTGTGAGCCACAGCTAAGTGAGCATAACAATTTGCTTTTATTTATGTAATTTTTTTACTGGATCTGGCCTGCAGCGGATGGTCAGTGAGGAGGGAGAAAGCAGCATTGAGGCTGCCTCTCACCCGACTCACCATCCTTCTGCTGAGAAAAGGGGACAGTCTTCCAGCTGATGGCAAAAGTCCCAATGCATTATTTCTGCCTCATACACCAATTCATGTTGTTACTCCTATAACCAGAGAAGGTGAAATATAAAAACATAAAATGTTTTATCTTTTTTTTTTTTAAATATACAAGGAGCTAGCTTATCGGAACACTTGGCTATACTCATTCATTGCAGCTTCAGTGCTGGTTGATGCGTTTGTAAGTAGGGTGAATGTTCAACACCTTTTTATAAGCCATAAAATGTGCAAAGTGTTTATAGTGCTGAATAACTTAAACATGAGCTCATCACTGTACTCATTGAGTCTCTGTCTAGTCATGGTTTTAAACGTTTTTAAATCTGAAAGTATCACTTTGCTGTGCGTTGAGGCTTCTTTTTACAGTTTACCTCAGGGAGACAGAGTTCTACCTTCAGACACATGAAAAATGGTACAAAATGGGAACACTGCCATCCCAGCGCTATGGCTGCTGAATCAAGTGCACCAACCGCCAACAGCGAGAAACAAATTTAAAAAGCACAGGAACGCAAGGCTTGATCGTTGTTTTTTTACAGAAATGTTTGGTGATCGACTAGAAATGCCTTGGAGATCGACCAGTCAATTGTGATCGACGGGTTGGTGACCACAGTTGTAGAGAAAACAGACATTTTCAGAGGTCAACCCTAAAGGTAGAGTTGTGGGGGTCAGATGATAAATGGGCAGGCAGGGTGTGCTGCAATGAGACAGAGCAAATCAGCTCATTCTGTCTAAAGGAGCCTACAGAGCTCTCTAGGCTAGAGGGTGGTAGGGAAGCACCTGCGGAACAGTGTGTCACTGCTACGGAACAGCTTGTGTTGTGGTTGAAATACAAAAGTCCCAAATGCAATGTGAAGTTAACCTGTAATGATTCAGGCTTTGTACTACATCTGTTGTACAGTAGAGGGCTGCATAGAGGTCATTTTGGCACAGTCTGCATATTTAATGCTGCGGGCAGGAGCAGGTGGCCAAGACAATGTCGGGATTAAATATGGTTCAGTGCTGCAGATTGTTTTTTAAATAATCTATTGAATTAAAATAACTTATTTCGCAATATTAACACACTCATCCTTTCTGTTTCAAGTTCCTATCCACATTGGGTGTGTGAGATGAAGTGTGCCTACTAGTATGGTCTCAATTAAGTAGCCTATAGGTATGGGTGGAAAAGTACAGGCCAATTCTCCAATTTCCTAATCTCTTGTGGACTAAATAAAAAAAGTTAAATATGTTTTGAGTGAAGTGGTTTTTAAAATGGTCCTTCTCCATTTTTACTGTTTAATACTGAACAAAACTGACAATGAAGTAAGATCATTTGTGGAACTTTTCATTAATTTAGCACTTAAAAGCTGCAATATGTAACTATTTGGGAGACCTAAAAAAAAATAAAAAAAATGTGAGTTATAGATCTGTCATTCTCATTGAATGCAAGTCTAAGAAGCGGTAGATCTGTTTAATGTCAAATTTCATTACATGCGCCGAATACAACGGGTGTAGACCTTACAGTGGAATGCTTACTTACGAGCCCCTAACCAACAATGCAGTTTCAAAAGGTACAGATAAGAATAAGAAATAAAAGTAACAAGTAATTAAGAGCAGCAGTAAAATAACAATAGCGAGACTATATACAGGGGAGGTACCGGTACAGAATCAATGTGCGGGGGCACCGGTTAGTTGAGGTAGTATGTACATGTAGGTATAGTTTTTAAAGTGACTATGCATAGATGATAACAACAAAGAGTAGCAGCGGTGTAAAAGAGGGGGAGAGGGGGCAATGCAAATAGTCTGGGTAGCCATTTGATGTTCAGGAGTCTTATGGCTTGGGGATAAAGCCGTTTAGAAGCCTCTTGGACCTAGACTTGGCGCTCCGGTACCGCTGCCGTGCGGTAGCAGAGAGAACAGTCTATGACTAGGGAGGCTGGAGTCTTTGACAATTTCTCTGACACTGCCTGGTATAGAGGTCCTGGATGGCAGGAAGCTTGGCCACAGTTATCTCCTGGAGCTGTTCGCACTAATCTGTTGTGCCTTGCGGTCAGAGTCAGAGCAGTTGCCATACCAGGCAGTGATGCAACCCGTCAGGATGCTCTTGATGGTGCCAAATCTTTTCAGTCTTCTGAGGGGGAATAGGTTTTGTTTTTGTAAATAAGTTAAACAACGCAAATAAACAAACAAAAAAATAAACAATCGGTTGGGGACATGTAAAACGTCTGCCTTCCTCTCAGGCGCCATTTCTGTTCTCTGTGCGCTATTTCTATGCTTCATGTTCTTAAGTTTAGTTTTTGCGTCTTTTACTTTCAGTTTGGTACAACATCTTAAAACACAATATTTTGGGTTATGGAAAATACTGTATTTCACTGCGGTTTAGATGTACAATGATTATCTACACAACGACCGCTTGTTTTGTCACACAAACTGAAAATAGGCAAACTATTAGAATTTTAGCAACCTGGAAATGGTGGAGCAATTTCTGCATATTGCACCTTTAAAATAACATTGTAGACAGTTTTGTAAAAATCTATACTAGTATGTGAATCCATACAGATATAACTTAAAATACACCAAGCCATAATCTCCTCTTAGAACATTTGAGCATCTGCCACAACTACAAAAGATTTTTGTTCTGGGATTCTGAAACTTCCTAAATATGAGCTATAACTTTAAGTCACTATGGATAAGAGTCTGCTAAATGACAAACGTAAATACACTCACCAGACAGTTTATTAGGTACACCACCCAGTTCATGAAATTGGATCGCTCCTACAGACAGTGAGTCACGTGGCTTGCTGTATAAAGTAGGCAGACAGGCATCCAGTTACTGTTTGATTGAACATTAGAATGGGCAAAACTAGTGACCTAAGCAACTTTGAGCGTGGTATGATCGTCGCTGCCGGCCAAACTGCTGCCCTCATGGGTTTCTCAAGCATGGCAGTGTCTATCTTGGGCCTCCATACTCAACTGGCAGACTGTGGACCGGATCCGGACCCATAACAGGGTCAATACGGACCGGGCTTTTACCCCTGGTATCATATAAACACACAAAAGACATGGAAGAACGCATAGAATTACATCAAACTAGCTGTAGAAACAGCAACAACAAAAAATCTCCATGCCCCATGCAAAATGTGTTGTAATGCAGGAAATTAGCGTTAAAATTGCAACATTTTACCTTCGCCAACAAGAGGGGTAAGAGGGGTGTGAACAGTGTTCCACTCCTATCAGCTAAAAACAAGAAGAAGCGGCTCCAGTGGGCACACGATCACCAAAACTGTACAATTGAGTGAAAAACAATTGCCTGGAACATGACAGCATGTTCAGTTTATTTCAGTGGCCTGCGCACTCCACAGACCTCAACCCAATAGAGCATCTTTGGGATGAGATGGAACGGGTTGTTTGCAGCATGAAAGTACTGCCGTCCAATCTGCAGCAACTGCATGATGCCATTGTGTCAGCATGGACAAACATCCCTGTGAAATGTTTCCGACACCTAGTAGAATGACCCGAAGAACTCAGGCTGTTCTGGAGGCAAAGGGTGAGGGTCCGACCAGGTACTAACTGGTCGGTGAGTGTAGTTTACTGCATTGCCTGGAAATAACACGTCCTGCCTGAAAATCATCCCGCTCCTAAAGATTATGCAAAAAGTAGTTCAAGTCAAGTACCCACTCTATTCTACTTCACTCCAACTCTAGATCTCTTTCAAATTACCTCTAGCCTATTGGCTGATATGTAGCCCAATAATAGCCTACCGATAGCATAACATAAAAAAAATTAAAAAACTGGGCACGTGAAAATATCTGATCATTTAACCTATTTATTTGTCTGTTTTTGTGTTTTGATATTGCCTAGGGTGGCAAAATTGCTGGGACCAGGGCTCCCAAGTTAGCTGTGTTACATAAGCCTAAAATAACATTTTGGGACTGCTGTTGGGTGGGACCAGTTGTTGCAGGAGCAGGTAGGATCAGACAAAAAAAAAACACAGGAGGAAGTGGTGTGTGCGGTATAAAAGCTACGGGAGCAGGATGAAGAAATGAGTCCTGTGCAGACCTATATTGTCACAGTTCATCAAGTGTTGCAGTAAATTGTTTTCAGTTCAAATAAAATTGTCATATTGGAAGCATTTTGTTTAATAATGTCTTATAGTAAGGTTAAGAATCTATTACGAATACCTGCAATTTGTCTCTATTCTTTATTTGCTTGCTTACCTCACAGGTGCAGGTCAGTCGCCGTGGATGTGGTGCCTCCTGCTGGAGCTGATACACTGGTGTGAAAACAGAACAGTCAGTAAAAACTTTATGATTACAGTGCTCCCTACAATATTTTCATAATTAGAATACATTTATACTCACGGTAAGATTTCCACACTGGTGGCCTGTATTCATCATGGTCTGAGGAAAGAAGAACATAATATTAAGTCTTTATAAAAATCAACATTGACAGACTAACAAAAATCTTTGTTTCCTGATTTACAGTGCCTCCAGGTGGCCATTGTATCACACTACACTTAAACTGTGTTGATTAACTTGTTAGGGAGTGGCAGCGGAGGGGTCGGTTTTGGAGAGTCTGGCGTGCCTAAAGTAAAATGCTTGCCACTCAGGCTCAGAAAATAGGATATGCACATAATTAGTACTATTGGATAGGAAACACTGAGGTTTCCAAAAGTGTTAACATTTTGTCTGTGAGTGTAATAGAACTCATTTGGCAGGCAAAAACCAGAGAAAATTATATCCGGGGAAATGTCATTCTGGTGGCTTATGGCTCACTTAGAGAGACTGCCTATTTAAAAGTTTTATACCAGAACACTGAATGTAGTACCTATTGTCAGCAGTGTATAGGTAAAGTTTAAAGGCAATCGGAACCATTGTGTTCAATCGGTAGTGGTTTTAGTCAGGGGAGCTATTTTTCAGTTGCACGTTTTTGGGCGCACTTTTGGCTGAGCGGTCCACTTTATTTGACTTATATAACGTTTAGGTGACCATCCAAGTGAAAGATTATCACTTTTATTCATAAAAGATAAGCTAAGGATGCATTTTAATTGGTTTTTGTTGAGGGAAAGTTGATAGGTTTAGTTGAACGCGTTCTCTTCACGTTGGATTTTCTGAACACAAGGTGCCAACCAAACGGAGATTTAAGGATATAATAAATTTCTTTTTCTAACCAAATACCCATGGATTGTCTTCGTTGGACACTTAGGAAGCCCTCTGCAGAAGTTCTACAAAAGGTAAGGCACAGGTTTTCCCTGTGAAATGCATTTTCTATTGACCGCGCGCTGGCTAAAGATTTCATGGTTATGGAAAATATTGCTACCCTCAAACAATCAAATGTAGTGCTTTCGCCGTAAAGCCTTTTTGAAATCCGACAACGCTGTGATATTGCCAAGAAGCAGAGCTTTTGATGACTATGAAACACTTGTATATTGGTGCATGTTTAATAATTCAACTTTTGGATTTTGCCGTGCATTTCACCTGGTAGTGTCGGGAGTGGGGCGCTGACCTAAAAGCCTGTTAACGAATTAGTGTTACGTTGATAATGACTAGACTAAACTGTTAGTTAGCTAGCCAACATCGTATCTACATATCTGCTGACGCAAGCAGGGTGGCTTAACCCGTAGGGCAGAGTTCAAGAGACAGTTATGCTCTCCTTTCATGCTTCAGCCACATAGCAGTTTAGGAAGCATAAACACAGGCAGAACACACAACTTTTCTAACACGTCCGCCATTGTTGATATGGTCACACCGTCTCCACTCATAGCATATCCTTACAAAAAATGACCACTGTTCTATACTAAACCGTACAACTACTGTAGCACATGCAGTTTGGGTCAATGCCATTGCGTAGGATACCTTTAAAAGATAGCTACTACTTACTACTGCCAAAGACTTGAATAGGCTACTACAAGGATGTTCTGATCTTCAAATAGCTACTGCACTACAGACTGCTGCAGACTGTGCTTTCAACTACACCCCGCATCCTGAAAGGACTATGGCATGTGTGTTCTGACAGATACACAGAGCTTCCCGTCTCATCCCCCACAGCCTGGATGTCAGCTACTATCTTAAACTTGAAATGCACTACATTTCCTGTCCCCTAGCTGTTTTTTTTTTTCATCTTTATTTTAACAGGGAAAACAGACTGAGACCTGGATCTCTTTTACGGCTGTGCCCTGTGTCAACATGTTGACATGTACAGTTCTAGGCATACAGACAAGAACATTTCAAAACATACAAAACAAAGACACAATTCAACAGAAACAATCACAGACAACATCATGTTGATCCTCCATAATATTTTTAAAATGGGCAAGGGACACCAGAGTGGCAAGCTTAAGTTTGATCTGCAGTTTGTTCCATAAATAAGGTGCAAAGGAACTGAAAGCAGTCCTTCCCAACTCTGTGGAGACCGCAGGAGTTTCTAATGTAATCCACATCTGTGATCTGGTCATAAAATTTGTATATCTAATTAAAATTAATGATGATATGGAGGTAGTTTTAAAAGAAGTGCTTTATAAATAAATAAAAGAGCATGTTGCTCTCGCCTCACAGATAGAGAAGCCCAACCCACAGGTTGATATAGGATACAGTGATGAGTTTTGTAACTATCACCGGTGATAAACCTGAGTGCAATGGTAAATAGCATCCAGTGGTTTTAATATATTTGCCGATGCATGCATATAAATAATATCACCATAATCTAAAACGGACATAAAAGTAGCCTGCACAATTTTGTTTCCTATTTACGGAGGACAGACAAGCCCTGTTTCTGTAAAGGAACCCCATCTTGAATTTGAGCTTTTTTCTCAATTCAGTAACATGTTTTTTAAAAGAGAGCCTATCATCTAACCATACCCCTAAATATTTATATGCAGAGACCTGTTTGATTTGAGTACCATCCAAGCTAGTGATTACAAAAGTGTTTCTAACTGAGAGGTTAGACCTAGAAAAAAGCATGACATTTGTTTTCTTAGCGTTTAAAACAAGTTTAAGCTGTAAAAGAGACTCCTGTAATATCCTAAAAATCAGACTCCAACTGCATTAAAGCTTGGTCCGCTGTTGGAGCAATAGAGTACATCACTGTGTCATCTGCATATAAATGGAAATTGCAATATCTGACATCATCACCAATGTTGTTTATATATATTGAGAACAATAGTGGGCCAATTATTGAACCCTGAGGGACCCCTTTAAGTAACTGTAAGGGGTCAGACTTGACCCCGTCGACCATGACGGCCTGAGTTCTATCTTTAAGATAGTCATAAAACCATCGGCAGGCATCAGTGCCCAGTCCTATAGATGACAGCTTACTCAAAAGGATGGCATGGTCTACAGTGTCGAAAGCTTTAGACAAATCTATAAACAACGCAGCACAATGCTTTCTATCATCTAAGGCATTTGCAATATAATTTACAACAAGCATAGTGGCCGATGTGGTACTGTGTTTAGATCTAAAACCAGATTGATTGGTGCTAAAAATACTGTTAGCAGAAAGAAAAGATTGTAACTGTTTGTTAACTAAAGATTCTAGGATCTTTGCCAGACAAGGGAGCCTAGAGATGGGTCGATAGTTATCCAAATCACTACAGTCACCTCCCTTATGTAATGGCAGAACAAAAGCTGCTTTCCACACCTTAGGGATATTTCCTGTGCTTAATGTTAGATTAAAGATGTGTGTCACTGAACCAGCAATGATAGGTGCAGCACACTTAAGTAAGTACGGGTCTAAATTGTCCACGCCTAGAGATTTCTTAGTATTAATGGCACACAGGGCAGCTAGAACCTCTGCTTCAGTTATTTTCTGGAAACTAAAAACAGGGTTACCATTTTTCAGAGTAACGGTTGAAAAGCAAGACGAAAAATCAACTAACTGGCCAGTACCACAATGGCCACTTGTCCTTTCAAATAAAAAACCAGCAGAGATAAAATGCTTATTAAAAGCATCACAAATATCATTTTTACCACTTAAAATACAGGAGTCTGAGATAATTTGCTTAGGAAGAGAAACAGCAGAATTTCCCCCGTTTCAGTGAATTAACGGTTTTCCAGAGTTTTGCAGGATCTCCTGCAGAATCTGTCATAGCGTTAAGGAAGTAATTAGATTTTGCCCTTTTGACAGCTGCAGTACATTTATTTCTCAATTGCCTAAAAAACAGCCAATCAGCTGGAGTACCTGTTTTCCTCGCCAAGGCCCAGGCCCGATTCTTTTGCAGGAAAAGACCTGACAATTCAGGAGAGAACCAAGAACTGGTTCGGTTTCTTACTCTGTTATTCTTAAGCGGGGCATGTTTATCAGACATAGAGGTAACAATAGAAGAGAAAAAAGCAAAGGCTAAAACAGGGTCCAGAATGCAGCAAGTGGATAAAAGCTCAGAGTGATCTAAGTCAAGGATAAAAGCTTGCTGTGAGAAATGTTTATAATTTCTCTTAGAGATTATACAGGGATCACAGTGTTTCAGCCTGGTATCTCTAATACAAGCAATAGGGCAGTGGTCACTGATATCATTTGCAAAAACCCCACTGGCTGTGTATTTATGGGGGGTATTTGTTAGAATAATATCTAGTAGAGTAGATTTCACTGGGTTCTTAAAGTTGGGACGGGTTGGTTTAGTTATCAGCCGAGTTAGATTTAGTTCAGTACAAATGTCTTTTAATTTATCGGATATTGGGGAGAGCCAATCCAGGTTAAAATCTCCCAAAATCAGTAATTCAGAGTTTGCATAATTAGACAGTATATCAGATCATTTGCATAGAGTACAAGGAGGAGCTGAGGGGGGGGGCGATATACCCCTGCTAGAGTTAGCTGAGCGTTATGACCAAGTACCACATTTAAAACTAGACATTCATATTGCTTTGGGACAGAGGTTGATATGGACACATTCAAGCAGCATTTTACATAAATCGCAATACCACCACCTCTACCAACTCTATCAGCTCTATAAATATTGTACCCAACAAACTGAACATCTGAATCAGGCACAGAATCACACAGCCACGATTCAGATACAATCAGTATGTCAACATTTGATTGTGAGACCAAAATGTCAATAAAGTCCAACTTTTGGATCAGGCTTCTAGCGTTCAAATGAATTATTCCAATGCCATTGCCACGGGAATTCATATCAGATGGAGAATCCAAGGTAGCACCTGAAGCTGAACTGGATGAGCAATAAACCCTTTGAGCAATTGACAGAGCTCAATTTTATGGGGACAAGATTACTACTAACAATACCTCTCTGCATGTGAGTAGTATTCGCAATACGGTGACTGGACAATAATCTAGGAATTGCAAAAAGGTTGTTAACTGTAGTTTGTTCCATATTTGCAATTGGGGGACTAATGAATGAAACTGGGAGAGGAGCTGTCTGATAGGGGAGCGTACAATCCCAAGAGTCAACCCCCGAAGATACACAACGTCAGGTATCAAAGGCTCTACATGAAGCAAGAGTAAGAGACATGTTGGTGGAGAGGATGCTTGAGCCATACCTGTTAAGATGTAAATTGTTCCGATGAAATAGGCCTGGTCGGTCTGTAAAAGCTGCAAAGTTATCCACAAAGGGAATTCCCATCGTGCAGCAGTATCCCTTTAGCCAGGAGTGTAATTGGCGTATACGACTAAAAACCATATCCGTGTAGCGTGGGGATGGAAATGGACCAGAAACAATGCACTGCTTCCCAGGTTCCAGTAGCGTATTTATCAATGTTTTAAAATCGGCTCTCAATTTCTCTGACTGCTGGAGTTTAATGTCATTTGACCCAGCGTGGACAATGACAGTTGAAGCGGCGGAGTTCTTGCTAATAAGTAGCGGTAGCATGGAGTTTAGGTCAGGGATCCTAGCTCCAGGGTAACAGAAGGTCTCAGCTTTCCGGATTGAAACATTTCGGACCATGGATGAACCCACCACAATAACGGAAGGACTACAGATGGGTTTATTGAGTAAATGGCGGGGCCTCTCCTGGGTGATCTGTCTCCTAGCAGGTTGAGGGGGGCTAGCTGCTAAAATTGACGACCTAGTGGCGGGCAAGGAGCACAGATGAGTGTGCTTGGGCACTTCCACCTGAGAGTGAGATGGCAGCAGTAGAGATGTAGCGGAGGGACCCTGTACAGTATGATTGGAATGCACTTCTAGGTCTTCCAGGACCCTGACTCTCCTCCCCAGTTGTATCACCTCCGAAACATTTGATGGATTCCGTTTCCTGGAATGCTTTACTCCCCGGACAGCAATCCAGGCATCCTGAGGCGGGGCGGAAGGGGTGGAACAGACTGGGCCCTTCGGTTTATCTCCCAGCCTGGGCCACAGCTCATTCAAGGGAACCGAATGGAGTTTCTCCGTTACAGGCTCCCCAGAAGTGGAGGTGCCGAGCCAGGGGGCAGGTAACGTCGTCGATTTTGGTTTGAGCAACCATGGAGTCCAGGAGTTCTTCGTCCTCCTTGATCTGGCGCAGGACAGATACTCTCCCCTCCAGCTCAGCGACTCTCTGGCTCAGGTACTGGCAAGAGGTACATCCAGGGGTGAGCGAAGCCATGAGAGACAGGTGTACTCTAGACACCTGTCTAGGGTCGCGGCAAATGGTTTCTCAAAAATATGAAACTCTTACAAGAAACTTGTGAATTCATTAACACCTTTAATTAGCACAATCAAAGGTGGAGCCATGACCCGGATCACAACTGACTCTGTGTCTCAGCCCACAGCCTTTATAGTATTCTCCCTCTATTCCCTACACAGACCCCTCCCCAAGCTTTACAGCTTCCCATATGTCCTGTTTCCATAGGGGGTCTTTGCTCCATGGTCTTCTGGCATCTTGCTTTTCTTCAGATCTTAATCAGTTCCAACGGACATTCCTGCTGGCCCCCTCAGCTCTGTTTAATCATTACCACATGTCCCTCTGCTAACCCTCTGCTCCTTAGGTCTGTTTGTTTCATCAGATATGGTTTTAACAAATCCTATACATTCATGTATGTCTTTCTGTCTTACTGCTTCAAAGTGATCAATCAGAATACTGAAAATGTAATAATTGTAATGAGTTAATCTCCCACATCTATCTAAGTTAAGCTTGTTTTAGCACTTAAGCCTCATTATCAATACTATCATGTTGTCTGCTATCACATAGTACATTAATTAAATTAATCAATGTGTCCTAGCCTTGTTTTTACCACCACACTGGTAGCCAGTTAGCTAGCTAGCTTTTGATGAGGTTCCAGTTCTCTAGGGGCTGACGTATGAGTAGTCCAGATGTACCTCACATGTTGATACAGGAGGAAGTTCTCAATACCAAACCATCCGATCACCTGTGTCTAACATCATTTCTCTCCCTTTCCTAGTCAGACCAAAAGTGACATGTCGATGCCGACCCCTGTATAGCATCCCCCTATCATAGTTGCTAAATTGCCAATGTTTTTTGTTTGATGCAACAACAAAAAAACAAGGCAATAGCCTGTAGTCTACTATTCCAGTCCTTTGTCAAATCATCACAGAAAGCTGACAAG
The DNA here is from genome assembly GCA_030435695.1 of Brachymystax lenok tsinlingensis. NCBI lineage: Eukaryota > Metazoa > Chordata > Actinopteri > Salmoniformes > Salmonidae > Brachymystax > Brachymystax lenok. The sequence goes on from CM059814.1 coordinate 39,461,695, forward strand.
TTTGTCATTCAACACCTTGTGATGCCCTCTGGTGATCAAGGGGTTTTTACATGACCTAAAAGCCTGTAACACTAATTCGTTAACGTTGATAATGACTAGACTAAACTGTTAGTTAGCTAGCCAACATCGTATCTACATATCTGCTGACGCAAAATACGTTGTTTTCATCTCGCGCGAAAGAACTCTACAGGCCTCCCGACAAGGCCAAAAAAGGTAGCTGGATAGACAAACACTGACCACATTTCTATAGCATGACATGCATTACTAGGAAGCTGGCGTTAGAGGTGGTATTGGAACTAGAGAGGTATCAAACGGGCAGAGAAGAACAGTTAGCTAGCTAGATAACTTACCAAAGACATTTAGAGCCATTCTCGGTGCGTTAACTGATGAGCAATAGAGGACAATTTCCACCGCCGTTAGGAAGCTGATAATGGGAATACAGTGAATAAATATTAATTTGCGAGAGAACATTCAGCAACAAGAAAATGTTAAACTGTATAAAACGTTTCTACTTCAATAACAGAGCCAGGCTAGCTAGCGTTAGCCATTTAACGTTAACGCGTTTGCTCACATTGTGAGTCACTGCTACGCTAGCGCCGCCGACTTCATGGCAAAAATAAACAAATCCAAAGATTGTTAACAGGGGTAGATGCAAACATTCATTTATCTGCATTGAGGATAAAGCCAATATGTACTCTAGCCTATGCATGCATATAGATAATATAGTTGAGCCCAACACATTGTACTTACACCACATCACCGTATCCATCTATAACGAAGTCGCCATCTTGTGATATCACGTGACCATCAGCTTCAATTTTAGGCCAACGTGTTACCATGGTTACCATGTGACGCTGCTCAGGAAAGGATGGAGCAGGGTTAGTGCTGTCCCTACCCATTTTAAATTTAAACTGAGTAACGTCAGAGTTGGGAAGTCCCAAGGATCCCGGAAAGCACGGACCATCAGCAGCAGCAATCCAGTTAATTCCAACATGTGAGAAAGAGAGAATCCATGAACCTATTACATGCGATGTTGCCTAGTACAGGCAATGTTTGAGCTATCGATTCGTAGATCCTGCAGTGCGGAGGCAAGAGCACTACTTCCTGTGCCACCGTAAACATGGGTTTTGTGTTGTAGATATGTGGTAGTAGAGTAGGGGCCTGAGGGCACACAATTTTGTGAAATCTGTTGTGAATGCATTGTAATGTTTTAAAAAAAAATTATAACTGCCTTCATTTTGCTGGACCCCAGGAATAGTAGCTGCTTCCTTGGCAGCAGCTATTGGGGATCCATAATTAACAGAAATACAAAATACCTATGGAAGGTGTGTGCTACCAACTCAATCTTGTAGGGTCATGAGAAGCAGGATAGCCAGATAAAGCCCAGGCCTTGTGCCAGGCACCATAATAACAGTTTTATTTCACATGTAGGCTGTACTTGGCAGCTAAGAGCTAAATTACATACATAGCACATGAGTATTTAAACAAAAACAGTTACAAATCAGGATGGGTGCAGAAGCAGTTTGTAATGGTCATAGCTGGGGGAGTAATTGCATTAATCCCCCCTTCCCTGTTTTACAGCATCCTCCTTTGTTCCAAGCCAAAGCCAACAGGTATGCTCCAAAGGCTTTCACACTACTACAAAGCAATGCGGGCTATAATGCAGGGTCAATTCAAACCACTTGTGTCACAGGGAGTAAGCCTAGTGCTCATGTCTCTGCACAGGATACAACCGCTGTAAGATATTTACTTACCGCTATTAATAGTGCTCAGGAAGTTTATAATCTCAAAATGCAAGTTTGTGATCTACCTCACTACAAAGAGATTGGAAGTGTCTATTCAAATGCAATCCAACAGCTGAACTAAATCTCATCACAAATCTAAAATAATTTCAAGATCGAGCAGAATGTATGGGTTCGGGACAAAGTTTCCCCTAGGTAAAGATCTCAGATCAACTTCCCCAATCCTAAATGCAAAACTGACCCAAGATCAGCATCTATGTGCAACTTTAACATACATCAAATGGCTGTTCCAAATGCCCCCAAAATAAGTGTAAAGTAGAATCCTGCTGACTATTTATCTTCATGCAACAGCAAGAGGAAAGTGTATTACACCAGTGAAAGTTTATTTATTGCAATTAAGAAAGGCATATGATAACCAAAAGTACAGTGTAATTTACTTAAACTCACTTAATTGCAACCAACCTGCAGTTAACACAACTATATGCTTTGTTTTGAGCTCAAACGCACACACTATAGAGAAATGCATCTTTATCCAAAATCTGGTGTTCCTTTGAAAGGGTTTGCAAGGAAATACATAAAATAACTCATACATTTTAAATAGTGAAATACATGCATTTTAATTCTGTAATTGGTAAAAATGTTACAATACATGCCTTTTCTTTTGTCAGCCTTCAACAAAAACTTGGAAAATTTACAATTTCATGACCAACACGGAACAATTTTGGTTGCTCGAGTAAAATAGGTAGTCATAGCTGTAGTTTCAAAATCATGATCACCATCTGCAGAGGACATATTTACATGGCAAACAGGATCAGGAAAGCAACCATCAAGCAGAAAAGACCCATGGCTTCAGACAGGGCAAATCCCAGGATAGCATAAGAGAAAAGCTGCTGTTTTAGGGAGGGGTTCCTGGGGAGAAAAACAAAGGTTTGTTAGATCCATGAATCAAAGCTGTGGGAGAGACTTGCAGCCATAGTAATTGTTAACCATTTTCCTAAACATTGTCAAAAAAAGCAACTGAGAAAAACCAGCAAAGATTCACATAGTTGAGGGCATAAAGTATGGCACCATATCTACTAATGGCAATATTTACCTTGCATATCCGATGATAAGGCTGCCGAACACAGTCCCGATTCCAGCACCAGAACCGGCCACTCCAACTGTGGCAGCTCCAGCGCCAATGAACTTGGCTGCTGTGTCAATGTCTCTGCTCACAGCGCTAGTCTGGAAACCCCTCAGTGCTACCTGGGAAAAGGTGCTCTGTGGCACAAGGGCAGTACTAGCCTGGGAGCAATAAAAAAAACAATAATATCCTTTTTTTGTTTAAGTAAAATGACCCAATTGACCATAAAAACAGCTTGAAGATAAATATTACAAACATGTAAGATTAAGACAACATTCAGATCATTGCAGAGGGGTTCATTATCATTTATAAGAGAGCAGAGGGTTGTTTTCTTATGTAACATTTCTATCTACAACATTTTACTTAGGGGAAAAAATCTAGAAAGGTAGCATCAGTTGTCCATAGGAGTTGTTGTTCCTGGAGGTAAGTGAACTAGGGGCAGGTAGACGCTCACCTCTCCTGTTCTGACATCCGGTCTGGAAAGCACAGACACAGAGAGGGGTCTGTATAAGGCCCTGGATCCAGAACGGACCTGTACATTGAAAAGCAGTAACATTAAGTGATGCAACTTCCATAACATCAACTTGATTACAAACACACCACCTCCCCCAAAAAACATTTGTTGACTGAGTCACATGGATAATCATATGTACATCACAACTGACCAACTTTCAGATGTGTACAGTACCACATGATACATAACTAGTAGCTTGCTACAGAGCACATTAACAGCAAATGCACGTTGGTGGGTATAATTTGTGGAACGTTCCCAGGAATATGTTCCAAAAACTTCGTAAAGTACAAGGTTACCAACAAACAACGCATACAAAGTAGCACAATCAATTCACCTAGCTAACTAGCTGCCAAATAGGCATCAACTCGCCACGTAGCTTATTCTTAATGTTTGTCCACAGGCTAGCAGAGTGAGGACAGACATTTTCGGAATAAAAGTGGTGAGTGAAAAACTTATAGCCCACTCCCTACCCGGTCTCTAATTCAGCCGCTATACAACTTTGTATGCGTTGTTTGTTGGCAACTTTGTTATTTACGACGTTTTTGGAACGGATCCTGTTGGAACGGTCCACAAATTATACCCACCCAATGCACATAGCCAAATGAAGACCTTCGTATTTCAGAAGCAGTCTTTTGTGCTTTATTTCTGCATGACCTTGAAATTACAAAGAAAGCTCATTAGCTAGCTAACGAGCGCTGGTTAGCAACCCAACGTTAGCATAGCTAAAGCTAGCTACCTAGCTTAAGTAACGTTATTTTCCAAGAGCTGGTTTAAAAACAAATATATATTATATGCACACACTTAAACCAAGTTACTTGCCATCCAGTGTGCACAATTGCAAGCACTGAAACGTTACAGCAGTTCCTAAGTCACAAATAAGTACAGCAGGCCCATTAACATACCTAATCAACATTATGCTATGACAATTTATATGTATCATTACTTGCACGACTCACCAGCCCAAGAGCACTGACGAACTTCGCACATGCGTACATATTGGTTTAATGTGTTGACTGATACATCAACTAAAGACGAGTCACCTTGTTGTCTCTAAAAAAGAGACAACAGTTGCTAAGGTTAATGAGAATATCACAAAAAAAAAACAGCGAATCCATAAATTATTATATCTACAAAACAACTGTCTTCACATAAATGATGTGTCGGTGTGGATCCAAAACGACTTTAGATAGAAGATGAAAATCAATTGTTAAAATGTTTCCGCGCAGACCTCCATTTGCTTCCCCTTCACTTACCGGCTGCAGAGGTCGAAGCGCGGAGGAACAACTGCGCAGGCCAGAAGCCGTGTTTACTCAGATTCCCGGATGTTGGTATTTACGACATCAGACGTCATTTCCTAGCACCTTTATTAGAACATTGGAAAGAAGAAACGTGTGTGTGTGTGTGTGCCTCACTTTTTATTTTATTTAACTAGGCAAGTCAGTTAAGAACACATTTTTATTTTCAATGACGGCCTAGGAACATTGGATTAACTGCCTTGTTCAGGGGCAGAACGACAGATTTCTACCTTGTCAGCTGAACTGCTATTTTCAAATTCTCTGGGAATGTATGTATCAGTTTTACCCCACATATTTGTTTTAACCCAATAATGATTTTGAATTCTAGTTGTCCTGCTCTTTAGCCTTTTGTTGTATTCATATATGGCCAGTGCCATCTTTTCCAAATGTTCTCTTGTCTATTAGAATTTAACAAAAAATGAAAAAACATAAGATTTATTCATAGAGTTTGGTTTGCACTATTTGGAGCAGATCAGTTGTAACATGATCCATGTCCAGCAGAGGGATCTGTTGTGTAGGCCTATGTTATGTAGTGGCAGCTAGGCAAGGTATCATTCCTGCTATACTGACACAATCCCAATATGAAACCTTAACCCTAATGCCCTGTGCACTTCAGAGATCTGAGAAGGTTTGACAGGTGTTAGCAATATGGCATTAAATCTATCTAGCCTATCTGAAGCCTAGGTGGAGCTATTACCATACCTATGACATGCCCTTTCAGATGTCCAAACTGCACAGGGCGTAGGGCAGGAGTATTCAACTCTTACCCTACTAGGTCTGGAGCCTGCTAGTTTTCTGTTATACCTGACAATTATTTGCGCACAGTTAGTGTCCCAGGTCTGCATCAGTCGCTGATTAGAGGGGAACAATGGAAAAATGTAGTCAAACTGGCTTTGAGGTGCAGAATGAGTTTGAAGGTCGTAGGGTCTTATGATTCAAATTGAGATTTGGCCACTGTGCATTGAGTAGGTGCATACACACACACACATACACACAAACACACACACAAAAAAAAAACATGTGACCAGCTTTAAAAAAAGAGTTGGCTCGACATTCCTCGTCCATGAAATGAATGGGCTTTGAGAGATGAGAGCGAAATAATTATAAACTACTATTTTCATGCCCTACCCCTTCAAAGATCTGTCCTCAACATGATTGGCAGCTCTAAAGCTGTGCGTGTGTGTGTCTGGGTCCATGCCTGTACTTGGGTATGTGAGGGAATGACAGGGGTGGATGGACATGCAATGATTGGTTCATAGACAGGGTCTCTGCCTTTGTCTTCAAGGACATGTAGATGTAGCCTGGCTAAATTCCATATCTGGTCCTCGTACTATCAGGGCCACCTAATCCTCCCCAGCTTCCAATTGGCTCATTCATCCCCCCTTCTCTCCCCTGTCACTGTTCCCTGGGTCGTTGCTGTAAATCAGAATGTGTTCTCAGTGAACTTACCTCTAAAATAAGGATAGAGTAAAACATTTAAATAAAGATATTATACTGCATCTCCATGTTTCTTAAATAACGACAGTCTGAGGCTGATTATAAGGCTTGGAGATATGTATCATTAATGTATTGTGCTTGACCTTTTCTTCACATCAATATGACATTTAAATATGTAAACACAAGCTTGGATATTCACAAATGTGCACAATATACAGTGGCTTGCGAAAGTATTCACCCCCCTTTGCATTTACATATTTCTTTTTGCCTTACAACCTGGAATTAAAATTGATATTTGGGGGGTTTGTATAATTTGATTTACACAACATGCCTACCACTTTGAAGATGCAAAATATTTTTTATTGTGAAACAAACAAGAAATAATTTTTTTTTAAAGAACTTGAGCGTGCATAACTATTCACCCCCCCTCAAAGTCAATACTTTGTAGAGACACCTTTTGCAGCAATTACAGCTGCAAGTCTCTCGGGTATGTCTCTATAAGCTTGGCATATCTAGCCACTGTGATTTTTGCTAACTCTTCAAGGCAAAACTGCTCCAGCTCCTGCAAGTCGGATGGGTTCCACTGGTGTACAGTAATCTTTAAGTCAAACCTCAGATTCTCAATTGGATTGAGGTCTGGGCTTTGACTAGGCCATTCCAAGACATTTAAATGTTTCCCCTTATTAAACCACTCAAGCGTTGCTTTAGCAGTATGCTTAGGGTCATTGTCCTGCTAGAAGGTGAACCTCCGTCCCAGTCTCGAATCTTTGGAAGACTGAAACAGGTTTCCCTCAAGAATTTCCCTGTATTTAGCGCCATCCATCCTTCCTTCAATTCTGACCAGTTTCCCAGTCCCTGCCGATGAAAAACATCCCCACAGCATGATGCTGCCACCACCATGCTTCACTGTGGGGATGGTGTTCTCGGCGTGATGAGAGGTGTGGGGGTTGCGCCAGACATTGGGTATCCTTAATGACCAAAAAGCTCAATTTTAAGCTCTATTTTACCTTCTTCCATATGTTTGGGGAGTCTCTCACATGCCTTTTGGCAAACACCAAATGTGTTTGTTTATTTGTTTCTTTAAGCAATGGCTTTTTTCTGGCCACTCTTCTGTAAAGCCCAGCTCTGTGGTGTACGGCTTAAAGTGGTCCTATTGACAAATACTCCAATCTCCAATGTGGAGCTTTGCAACTCCTTCAGGGTTATCTTTGCCTCTCTGATTAATGCCCTCCTTGCCTGGTCCGTGAGTTTTGGTGAGTGGCCCTCACTTGGCACGTTTCTTGTGGTGCCATATTCTTTCCATTTTTTAATAATCGATTTAATGGTGCTCCGTGGGATGTTTTGCATATGTTTTTATAACACAACCCTGATCTGTACTTCTCCACAACTTTGTCCCTGACCTGTTTGGAGAGCTCCTTGGTCTTCATGGTGCTGCTTGCTTGGTGGTGACTCTTGCTTGGTGGTGTTGCAGAATCTGGGGCCTTTTAGAACAGGTGTATATATACTGAGATCATGTGACAGATCATGTGACACTTAGATTGCACACAGGTGGACTTTATTTAACTAATTATGTGACTTCTGAAGGTAATTGGTTGCACCAGATCTTATTTAGGTGCTTCATAGCAAAGGGGGTTAATACATATGCACGTGTAACAGATGTAAATTGTTCTCTCCTTGCATTGTGGTTTGTCCAAATAAATCACCCCAGCCAGTGGTCCCAGTTGAGCATTATTTATTTATGTTGTTAAATAGGAAACAGCACGTTAGTTGTGCAGGGCTTAACGATGTTGATGGCTGTCGATGGTAAAATCCCTTGCATCACATTTTCATACTGGGCAAACAAAATACAATACAAAATATAACATGTGTAAATATCTGTTGTTAAATAGGAAACAGCACGTTAGTTGTGCAGGGCTTAACGATGTTGATGGCTGTCGATGGTAAGATCTGTAGCATGAAAACAACTGTGTTAGCAGTGGGCTCATGTGACCATTACATCGGTGCATGCTAGCTAACACACTTATTTACAGCAATCATATGCCAAAGCACATCCCAGAAAGCCCCTCAATCCCTAACAGGTACCATATACCCACACATGTATAAATCAGTAATGTACAGCAAACTTGTACACATTGTAAAATAGAAAACAGTATTCAGAACATGACCTACCCCTTGCATCACATTTTCATACTGGGGAGACCTGACGTTCGTGATCTCCTCCTATCTGCAAGCAGGGCCAATCACAACACGCCTTATTGTCATCATAGTTGAACCAACCAATAAGAATGCTTGAACATTAAATACACATTTCTTTAGAGGCAAGTGGAAACATAACCAACCCTGTTACATTCTCCCCTGCTGAATTACACTTGCATAGTATAAAGAAACAAAACGAGGTATGCAATACCTTCCAATACTTATGTCACCAAATATTCCAGTCCAAAGACTATTCTCTAAAGAGAATTAGGGGAATTCAAAGACCCCGTAGGAAAACATGCCTGTTACATGTTCAGTACACTCAGTGACAATAAGAACCGCAGACAGAAAAACCTTTGTCTACTTGACCTCTGACCCATTACCTCCATGGGGTCTCTTGAAAGTAAAAAAAAAAAGGGCTACAGACTTGGATTCTAATCCTACACCCACACAGGCAATCTAATGAACTCTGTATGAAAAACCCTCTGTGTCTGCATAGTCTCACTGGGTGTTTCTTAACCCGACCAGCCCCTGAACTGACAGGCCTAACAGAGTTATCATTACGTTTAACCTGTTCAACTACAACCACCATTGGTGGGTCACTGTCCACAGTCGGTGGGTAGTCAAGGTCAAGGGTTCTGTGACTGTTGCTGGAGCTTGTGCTACCAGCGGCATCTTCAGAATGCCTTTCTTCTTCTAAGGGTTTGGACATTTCTTCTCCAAAGGTTAGCTCTGACACGCTTGTGCCACCTGTGGCAGGCTCAGAATGTGGTGAGTTCTGAGGGTCCCTCGCCAGTGGCCCATCTTCCAGCACATCTGGGGTCTCTTTTTCAAAGGGCTCCGACTGTGTTTCCTCCGAGGTCTGTTCTGATACCCACACACTAGTTCTCTCACCAATGTCCATTTCTGGTATATCGTTCATGGATGAGTCCTCCATCTCCTCACTCGGATCCTCACTGTCTCCCGTCTTAGGTGTCTCCAAGGCAGTGTCAGGGAGAGGCAAGAGGTTTACAGTCATTATCAGATTACAGTGGAATGTTTTCTCCTGGCTAGTCGACATGTTCTGTATCTGTATCTATTCTTCTCTGTAACAATATAGAGATTATTCTCCCAACGATCAGCCAGCTTCCTCTTAGCACGTTCACCCTTATTCGCCAGCAGCACCCGATCACCGACCTTCAGTGATCTTCCTGTTTTAGAGGCCCGCATGTCTCTTCAGCTGTTTGGTTGCCGACACCTGTACCATCTCCATGGCCTGCCTCAGGTCTCTCGTCAGGGACTTGATGTACTCGTCATAGTCTACAACCTCTGAGTCTTGCAGCACAGTACCAAACATCATGTCGACAGGCAGACGTGGGGTTCTCCCAAACATCAACTGGAAAGGGGCGTGGCCCATGGTTTCTTGGACTGTACAGTTGTAGGCGAAGGTCAACGACTTCAGCTTCTGGGGCCACCTGTGCTTCGCTCTCGTAGGTAAGGCCCTGATCATGTTTCCCAGCGTTCTATTGAACCTTTCGACTCCCCCGAACCCATCGGATGGTAGGGCGTTGTGTGCGACTTCTGAACTCCTGAAGCACTCCTGCAACTCAGCAATCAATTTCCTTTCAAAGTTGGCCCCTTGGTCGAAGTGGATACGACGAGGAAAACCATACACACAGAAGATGTTGTTCCACAGCTGAAGGGCCACTGCTTTAGCTGATTGGTTCAGACACAAGAAGGCATGGGCCATCTTACTAAAATGATCAGTGACGACCAGAACATCCAAGGACTTATTGTTGGAGTTTTCAGCAGACCAGAAGTACACACACACCAACTCGAGGGGCTCAGTCGTGATGATGTTCTCCAATGTAGCTCTGGCCTCTGCCTCGGGGGCCTTACTGAACACACACCTCTTGCAGGTCTTGACGTACTCTCTCACATCCGACTCCAGAAAATGCCAGAAGAACCTCTGTCTCATCAAGTACAACGACCGCTGTTTCCCCTGATGACCGGCTTCATCGTGGACACCCTTCAAAACTGTCACCCTTATTGAGGTGGGTACTACATACTGGTATGTCTTCTTCTTTGACAGCAAACTTTTGGTAACGCGATATAGTACACCCATTTTCAGAGTGAGCTTCTCCCAGGTCTTCAGAGTCCACAGAGCCTCGAGTGGTTCATGGCCACGTCCCCTCCTAGAAGGTCTACGGCCCCTGTCCACGTAGAAGACAACTCTGGCGAGTGCGTCATCCTGGCGCTGCTTTGATATCAGGTCGTCACGGGATAGCACTCTCACATCTGACATCTCAGATGGCACCAGTGACTGAGTGAGCTGAGGCAGTAGCAGTGCACAGTTCTGTAGACCAGCCTCCCCTTGCGACCTCAGGACTGCTGACACCGCTTCCTTTGACAGTGAACAAGGAGAAGGATAGGAGATAGTTTGGCAGTCCATTTCACAGACATCTGCCTCAATTGACGGTGAGCAGCACTTGAGTTCGAATGGGTGGTTTGACCAGCAGAACACATCTTGCACCTTCTTAGCATGTACTCCCGCAGCTTCTTCCAGCAAGGCCTTGTATGGAATCCTTGTGATGCGGTGGAGAGCGCTGGGCTGCACAAATGGCTGTCTACTGAGTGCATCAGCAATTACATTTTTGGGACCGGGGATGTACTTGATGTCAAACTCGAATGGAGCGAGTTAAGCAACCCATCTCTGTTCACAGGCGTTCAATTTGGGCTTGGACAGGATGTACGTTAATGGGTTGTTGTCTGTCCATACAGTAAAAGGCTTGCCCCTTAGCCAATTACCAAACTTCTCACAGATGGCCCAGCATAAAGCAAAAAAACTACATCTAACCTATGGGCAGGATACTTTGACTGTGCATAAGTAAGTGATTTGCTAGCGAATGCTACGGGTCTGTCCGCAGACCCATCCTCTGGCACCTGGGAGAGGACAGCACCTAAGCCATTACTAGATGCGTCTATAGACAGCAAGAAAGGTCTACTAAAATCAGGGTGAGCTAGCATGACCTGATTGAGGAGAGCTTGTTTCAAGTGACTAAAGGCCTGTTTGCACTCACCAGTCTAGTCTGATGTATTCCTCTTTCCCTCTTGCCTTTCCCATGGCGTGGTGCCTTCGTCCCAGTTGTCAGCCCATGCAGCGGCTTAGCGATGGTGGAGCACCCCTCAATGAACTGCTGGTAATAGACTATCATTCCGAGAAAGGACCGAATCTTTCCCTGGAAGGGCACGTCCGTGTTATCCTCCATGAGATCCTTCTCTGTCATCCCTGCAATAGCCTTCACTTTGTCTGCGTCTGTGGCCACACCTCCTTCACTGATGACATGCCCCAAGAACCGCACTGACCTCATGAAATGGCATTTCTTTGGAGACAATTTCAGATTATGGCCTTTGAGACGCTCAAAAACTGACTCCAAGCGTTGCAATCCAAGTTCTTCAGTTGGGGCAAAAACCAGCACATCGTCCAGGTAGCATAGAAGGCTAGAAAAACGTTGATCCCCAAAAATGCTCAACATCATCCTCATGAATGTAGCTGGACTGTTGCATAGTCCTTGTGGAAGACGGTTATATTCATATAACCCAAAAGGAGAAATGAAGGCTGTAAACTTCTTGTCGTCTTCATGCACCTCCAGATTGTAGTAGCCTGAGGTCAAATCCATTGTAGAAAAGAAGGCATTGCCACCCAGGGCCGCCAGAGCATCAGCTTGGTGAGGTAGAGGGTGAGCATCCTTTACGGTGCAAGCATTGAGCCATCGGAAGTCTGTACACAGTCTCAGATCGCCAGACTTCTTCCAGACCAGCACGAGCGGGGAGGAATACTCACTGCTGGATTTCCTCTTCCATCTCATCCAAGGCATGCCTGAGCTTATCATAATGGTTAGGGGAGAGCCTACGGTAAGGTTGCCTAAAAGGCTTAGTGTCACTGAGTCTGATGCGATGGACATCTCCATAGCCTTCCCGCAATCTAGTTTGTGCCGGGAGAAGACAGACTCGTAGCGGGCTATAAGCTGAACTAGCTTGGCCTTACACTGTTGCGGCAACTGAGTGGACTCAATCAAATCAAATCAAATCAAATTTATTTATAAAGCCCCCCTTACATCAGCTGATGTCACAGAGTGCTGTACAGAAACCCAGCCTAAAACCCCAAACAGCAAGCAATGCAGGTGTAAAAGCACGGTGGCTAGGAAAACTCCTAGAAGGCCAAAACCTAGGAAGAAACCTAGAGAGGAACCAGGCTGTGAGGGGTGGCCAGTCCTCTTCTGGCTGTGCCGGGTGCAGATTATAACAGAACATGGACAAGATTTTAAAATGTTCATAAAACAGGCAGAACAGTTGTAACTGGAGAAGCAGCACGCCAGGTGGACTGGACATCCGGGTAGGCCTTGAGGAATGGTCCTAATGCTCAGGTCCTCCGAGAGAGAGAGAGAGAGAGAGAGAGAGAAGAAAAAAAAAGAAAGAGAGAGATAATTAGAGCGAGCATACTTAAATTCGCACAGGACACCAGATAAGAGAAGAAATACTCCAGATATAACAGACGGACCCTAGCACTCTGACACATAAACTACTGCAGCATAAATACTGGGGTGAGACAGGAGGGGTCCGGGAGATACTGTGGCCCCGTCCGACGAAACCCCGGACAGGGCCAAACAGGCAGGATATAACCCCACCCACTCTGCCGAAGCACAGCCCCCACACCACTAGAGGGATATCTTCAACCACCAACTTACCATCCTGAGACAAGGCAGTATAGCCCACAAGATCTCCGCCACGGCACCAGAAGCCAGTGACTCAGCCCCTGTAATAGGGTTAGAGGCAGAGAATCCCAGTGGAGGGAACCGGCCAGGCAAAAGACAGCAAGGGTGGTTCGTTGCTCCAGTGCCTTTCCGCTCACCTTCACACTCCTGGGCCAGACTACACTCAGTCATAAGACCTACTGAAGAGATGAGTCTTCAATAAAGACTTAAAGGTTGAGACCGAGTCTGCGTCTCTCACATGGATAGGCAGACTATTCCATAAAATGGAGCTCTATAGGAAAAAGCCCTGCCTCCAGCTGTTTGCTTAGAAATTTTAGGGACAGTAAGGAGGCTCTGCGTCTTGTGACCGTAGCGTGACGTGGTAGGTATGTACGCAGGACCAAATCAGAAAGATAGGTAGAGCAAGCCCATGTAATGCTTTGTAGGTTAGCAGTAAAACCTTGAAATCAGCCCTTGCCTTAACAGGAAGCCAGTGTAGAGAGGCTAGTACTGAGTAATATGATCAAATTTTGGGGTTCTAGTCAAGATTCTAGCAGCCGTGTTAAGCACTAACTGAAGTTTATTTAGTGCTTTATCCGGATAAATGGAAAATAAAGCATTGCAGTAGTCTAACCTAGAAGTTACAAATGCATGGATTAACTTTTTCTGCATCATTTTTGGACAGAAAGTTTCTAATTTTTTACAATGTTACGTGAATGGAAAAAGCTGTCCTTGAAACAGTCTTGATATGTTCGTCAAAAGAGAGATCAGGGTCCAGAGTAACGCCGAGGTCCTTCACAGTTTTATTTGAGACGACTGTACAACCATCAAGATTAATTGTCAGATTCAACAGAAGATCTCTTTGTTTCTTGGGACCTAGGACTAGCATCTCTGTTTTATCAGAGTTTAAAAGTAGAAAATTTTCTGCCATCCACTTCCTTATGTCTGAAACACAGGCTTCAAGGGAGAGGCAATTTTGGGGCTTCACCATGTTTCATCGAAATGTACAGCTGTGTGTCATCCGTGATAGCAGTGAAAGTTAACATTATGTTTCGAATGACATCACCAAGTGGTAAAATATAGTGAAAACAATAGTGGTCCCAAAACAGAGCCTTGAGGAACACTGAAATTTACAGTTGATTTGTCAGAGGACAAACCATCCACAGAGACAAACTGATATCTTTCCGACAGATAAGATCTAAACCAGGCCAAAACTTGTCCATGTAGACCAATTTGGGTTTCCAATCTCTCCAAAAGAATGTGGTGATCGATGGTATCAAAAGCAGCACTAAGGTCTAGGAGCATGAGTACAGTTGCAGAGCCTCGGTCTGACGCCATTGTGCTGTCATTTACCACCTTCACAAGTGCAGTCTCAGTGCTATGATGGGGTCTAAAACCAGACTGAAGCAAGCATACATTGTTTGTCTTCAGGAAGGCAGTGAGTTGCTGCGCAACAGCTTTTTCTAAAATTTTTGAGAGGAATGGAAGATCTGATATAGGCCGATAGTTTTTTATATTTTCTGGGTCAAGGTTTGGCTTTTTAAGAGAGGCTTTATTACTGCCACTTTTAGTGAGTTTGGTACACATCCGGTAGATAGAGAGCTGTTTATTATGTTCAACATAGGAGGGCCAAGCACAGGAAGCAGCTCTTTCAGTAGTTTAGTTGGAATAGGGTCCAGTATGCAGCTTGAAGGTTTAGAGGCCATGATTATTTTCATCAATGTGTCAAGAGATATGGTACTAAAAACTTGAGTGTCTCTCTTGATTTTATGTCCTGGCAAAGTTGTGTGGACTCAGGACAACTGAGCTTTGGAGGAATACGCAGATTTAAAGAGGAGTCCGTAATTTGCTTTCTAATGATCATGATCTTTCCTCAAAGAAGTTCATGAATGAATCACTGCTAAAGTGAAAGCCATCCTCTCTTGGGGAATGCTGCTTTTTAGTTAGCTTTGTGACAGTATCAAAAAGAAACTTTGGATTATTCTTATTTTCCTCAATTAACTTGGAAAAATAGGATGATCGAGCAGCAGTGAGGGCTCTTCGATACTGCACGGTACTGTCTTTCCAAGCTAGTCGGAAGACTTCCAGTTTGGTGTGGCGCCATTTCCGCCTCCAATTTTCTGGTAACTCTGCTTTCAGAGCTCGGGTATTTTCTGTATACCAGGGAGCTAGTTTTTTTGGCAAATGTTTTTTGTTTTTAGGGTGCAACTGCATCTAGGGTATTATGCAAAGGTTACATTGAGTTCCTCAGTTAGGTGGTTAACTGATTTTTGTACTCTGACGTCCCTTGGGTAGGTGGAAGGATTCTGGAAGGGCATCTAGGAATCTTTGGGATGTCTGAGAATTTATAGCACGACTTTTGATGATCCTTGGTTGGGGTCTGAGCAGATTATCTGTTGCGATTTCAAACGTAATAAAATGGTGGTCCGATAGTCCAGGATTATGAGGAAAACATTAAGATCCACAACATTTATTCCACGGGACAAAACTAGGTCCAGAGTATGACTGTGGCAGTGAGTAGGTCCGGAGACATGTTGAACAAAAACCGACAGAGTCGATGATGGCTCCAAAAGCCTTTTGGAGTGGGTCTGTGGACTTTTCCATGTGAATATTAAAGTCACCAAAAAATTAGAATATTGTCTGCCATGACTACAAGGTCCGAGTAGGAATTCAGGGAACTCAGTGAGGAATGTTGTATATGGCCCAGGAGGCCTGTAAACAGTAGCTATAAAAAGTGATTGAGTAGGCTGCATAGATTTCATGACTAGAAGCTCAAAAGACTAAAACGCTGCTTTTTTGTTTTTGTAAATAGAAATTTGCTATTGTAAATGTTAGCAACACCTCCGCCTTTGCGGATGCAAGCTGGGGATATGGTCACTAGTGTAACCAGGAGGTGAGGCCTCATTTAACACAATAAATTCATCAGGCTTAAGCCATGTTTCAGTCAGGCCAATCACATCAAGATTATGATCAGTGATTAGTTCATTGACTAGAACTGCCTTGGAAGTGAGGGATCTAACATTGAGTAGCCCCATTTTGAGATGTGAGGTATCACAATCTCTTTCAATAATGGCAGCAATGGAGGAGGTCTTTATTCTAGTGAGATTGCTAAGGCGAACACCGCCATGTTTAGTTTTGCCCAACCTAGGTCGAGGCACAGACACAGTCTCAATAGAGATAGCTGAGCTGACTACACTAACTGTGCTAGTGGCAGACTCCACTAAGCTGGCAGGCTGGCTAACAGCCTGCTGCTGGCCTGCACCTATCTCATTGTGAAGCTAGAGGAGTTAGAGCCCTGTCTATGTTCGTCGATAAGATGAGAGCACCCTCCAGCTAGGATGGAGTCCGCTACTCCTCAACAGGCCAGGCTTTGGTCCTGTTTGTGGGTGAGTCCCAGAAAGAGGGCCAATTATCTACAAATTCTATCTTTGTGTGGGGCAGAAAACAGTTTTCAACCAGCGATTGAGTTGTGAGACTCTGCTGTAGAGCTCATCACTCCCCTGACTCAATGTCAATGTCACCTAGCCCTAACTCGTGCAACACCTCACTTGTCACTCTGTGCGGTCTGTGCGGCACTGTCAATGGTCAAGCTATCTCCACTACCATTGTCAAAGTCTGGATTGTCATCCATTTTGTGTACCTGCTGCACCAGGGGGACCGGTTCGACAGTGGGCCTATCTATATAGTCAGTGTCAAAGTCCTCTAATGCCAGGCAAGGAAAAGCGTCCGCTATCTTGGCATTGCATCTCACTGTTACTGGCTTTGGTGAGGAATTTATAACTTTGCTCCACAATGTCGCTACTGTTCTCCCCACTATAATGTTTTTCAGTCTTGAGCGTGCCCTCGTAGGCTCAATAACGACAACACTGCCCGCAGATACATTTTGAGGCGTACACAGCCAGCCCCAGACTAAATGTTCCTGCATAGGCTCCAATGTGACCGCCCGCTTCAGCCTTACCATGCCCACTCTTTCTGCCACTTCGGTCCCTTTCCATCTCTCTACATTAGCCAGCAGACATCTACATTGTGTTCACATGATGACATCTTCTCCCAGAAGTCATCCGTCGTCTTCAGCTCCCTGAGGAGGTGTTTTATCACGTTGCTGCCTAGGATGAGCTCATCATGTCGGCCATCCACTACTAGAACAGGGACAAAGACACTGCTGCCATACACAGACAGATTCAATTCACACACACCTACAGGCTTGGTCTTCAACCCCCCGCAGCCAACCAACACCACTTCAGTCAGACTGAGGGAGCCACTCTTGAGCACATCTGCTTTCTCAAGGCGTGGCACCACTGTTGAGCTCAATGCGCATGCCATAGAACTGCTGTCAATCATAGCGCTCACCTCTATAACATCCCCCAGTAACACACTAGTATAGAAGAGTTAATTGTGGAGCACTCTCTGTGTATTTTGCATAATTACTTTTTCGTTCAAATTGATTTCCTCATAAACACTTGAATATATTGACTCTAATGCTACACCTCAATCTGATTGGGGCACCTCACAAGGCCCAGCACTTCCCCCCACCCCGTGCGGGCCAGCTAGTTTTCCATTTGCTGTGTCGTGTTGCTGTTTTGATGGAGCGACGGGAGTTACCAATGAAGTGCGAGGACATTCTTGAAGTGTGTGCCCAGCTGCATAACAGAGGAAGCAGAGGTAGTGTGAATAACAATGATCTATTGTGCTGTGATTTGCATCCCCACACACTTTGCATTGCAAAGACGGGTTCTCCCTTCTCCTGGGCCTCCTCTGGAAACAGTTATCATAGCCGCCTACAGGTTGCTGTCGCCTCTACTCCAAGACCCGTTCAAGCATGGCAATCACACGATCCAATGCCTCGGATGAGCCATTTTTGGGCTGTGGCAAGGGGTCCGGGCAGTTTGCAACAGCCGACACTGGCCTACTTACTTCCTGCGTCAGTGTGGTGACCAGTGGGGCCAGCCGCAAGGGACATGGAGCCTTGCACTTGAACCAACCAATAAGAATGCTTGAACATTAAATACACCTTTCTTTAGAGGCAAGTGGAAACATAACCAACCCTGTTACACACGCACCACTTTTCCCTTTTTTAGAATTTTTTGAAACAAGTTATTTTTTTAATTTCACTTCACCAATTTGGACTATTTTGTGTATGTGTCACGATTTCCTTTAGTGACGGACCAAGATGCAGCGATGCTTCCAGTATACATACTTTATTAAACGAAACTGGGAAAATAATAAACGAATGAAGATCGTAACTACTGTGAACATAATACTCTCAAATTATCAGTACAAACAATAACCCACAAAACCCTAGTGAAAAACCACAAACATATATATGGTTCCCAATTAGAGGTAACGACAATCAGCTGCCTCTAATTGGGAACCATAACCCAACATAGAAATATATCACCTAGAACCAAAAAACCCTACTAAACAAAACAAACTAAACACGCCAGCCTGAAACCCAGGCCTGGAGGTGACATTACCCCCAAAGGCGCGGACTCGACTGCGCCAAAAGTCCATGGGGGGGTCCTCAAATGAGTCCTTAGTCCATGGTGGCGGCTCCGGTGCCCGAGGCTAGAAGCCGAAACAGTCCGTACCAGGCTGGTACTACACCCTAGAAGCCTGGTATGATCAGCAGGAACAGGCTGTACTGGACTCACGAAGTGCACTAGGACTCTGGTGCGGGGAGCAGGAACGGGCCGTGCTGGACTCACGATGCGCACTGGGACTCTGGTGCAGGGAGCAGGAACGGGCCGTGCTGGACTCACGATGCGCACTGGGACTCTGGTGAGGAGCAGGAACAGACCGTCCTGGGCTCACGATGCACTGGGACTCTGGTGCGGGAGCAGGAACAGGCCGTGCTGGGCTCACGATGCGCACTGGGACTCTGGTGCGGGGAGCAGGAACGGGCCGTGCTGGACTCACGATGCGCACTGGGACTCTGGTGCGGGAAGCAGGAATGGGCCATGCTGGACTCACGATGCGCACTGGGACTCTGGTGAGGGGAGCAGGAACAGACCGTGCTGGGCTCACGATGCGCACTGGGACTCTGGTGCGGGGAGCAGGAACAGGCCGTGCTGGGCTCACGATGCGCACTGGGACTCTGGTGCGGGGAGCAGGAACGGGCCGTGCTGGACTCACGATGCGCACTGGGCCTCTGGTGCGGGAAGCAGGAATGGGCCATGCTGGACTCACGAAGCGCACTGGGATTCTGGTGCGGGGAGCAGGAACCGGCCGTACTGGGCTCACGATGCGCACTGGGACTCTGGTGCGGGGAGCAGGAATGGGCCGTGCTGGACTCACGATGCGCACTGGGACTCTGGTGAGGGGAGCAGGAACAGACCGTGCTGGGCTCACGATGCGCACTGGGACTCTGGTGCGGGGAGCAGGAACAGGCCGTGCTGGGCTCACGATGCGCACTGGGACTCTGGTGCGGGGAGCAGCAATGGGCCATGCTGGACTCACGAAGCGCACTGGGATTCTGGTGCGGGGAGCAGGAACCGGCCGTACTGGGCTCACGATGCGCACTGGGACTCTGGTGCGGGGAGCAGGAACGGGCCGTGCTGGACTCACGATGCGCACTGGGACTCCGGTGCGGGGAGCAGGAATGGGCCGTGCTGGACTCAGGATGCGCACTGGGACTCTGGTGCGGGGAGCGGGAACAGGCCGTGCTGGGCTCACGATGCGCACTGGGACTCTGGTGCGGGGAGCGGGAACAGGCCGTGCTGGGCTCACGATGCGCACTGAGATCCTGGTGCGTGGAACAGCGACAGGACGTGCTGGACCCACGGCACTCACAGGAGACCTGGATCGCAGAGCCGGCACCATCCTACCAGACTGCACACTCACCCTAGCCTCACAGATGAGGGAAGCTGGAATGTCGCACACCGGGCTGTGGGCACGAACCGGAGACACCGCACACAGAGCCGGCGAAGAATATTGAGGTCCACAAAGGCGCACTGGAGACCTAGCGTGCAGAGCCGGCACCATTCTTCCAGGCTGCACTCTCACCCTGGCCTCACAGATATGGAGAGAGCTGGAATGTCGCGCACCGGGCTGTGGGCACGAACCGGAGACACCGCACGCAGAGCCGGCACAGGATATCCTGGCCCGAAGAGGCGCACCGGAGACCAGGAGCGCTGAGCCAACACCCTCTTTCCTGGCTGCCAACTCCCCCTAGCACGACAGATGCGAGGAGCTGGCAAGTCACGCACCAGGCTGTGAACGCACACTGGAGACACCATGCGCTTCACCGCATAACACGGTGTCTTACCAGTGCGACGCTCCCTCCGGAAAGCGCGAGGAGTTGGCTCAGGTCTCCAAACAGCACCAGCCAAACTCCCCGTGTCGTCCCCCCCCCCAATTTTTTGGGGGGGCTGCCTCTCGGGCTTCCTCGCCAGGCGTGTTCCAGCATATTTCTCCCGATCGGGTGTCCATACACCATACTTCTCCTCATAATATTACCGCTCAGCCTTCGCTGCTTCCAACTCCTCCTTTGGACGGCGATACTCCCCAGGCTGTGTCCAGGGTCCCTTTCCATCCAGTATTTTCTTCCCAGGTCCAGAACTCCCGGTTCTCTCGCTGCTTGGTCCTTATTTGGTGGGTTATTCTGTCACGATCTCCTTGCGGGACAGACCAAGGCGCAGCGATGCTTCCAGTATACATACTTTATTTAACGTAACTGGGCAAAATAATAAACAAACTACTGTGAACATAATACTCTCAGATCATCAGTACAAACAATAACCCACAAAACCCTAGTGAAAAAACACAAACATATGGTTCCCAATTAGAGGTAACGACAATCAGCTGCGTCTAATTGGGAACCATAACCCAACATAGAAATATATCACCTAGAACCAAAAAACCCTACTAAACAAAACAAACTAAACACGCCAGCCTGAAACCCAGGCCTGGACGTGACAGTATGTCCATTACATGAAATCCAAATAAAAATATATTTAAATTACAGGTTGTAAAGCAACAAAATACAAAAAACGCCAAGAGGGATGAATACCTTTGCAAGGCAATGTACATATTTCATAAACAGACAGATGGGGAGGTGCCAACGTCTGTTTGGAGATAAACTGTAAATGGGAGGATATAGGACTTTCATCATACCCTATGATGATTTGAGGTTTTCCAAAGGCTATGTGTAAGGAATCTACAATAGTGATTTGATAAATCACAAATTTAATTTTGTACATGAATGGAAATTAGGTTACATGGTTATGACACCTGTATTATATTTGGCTCATGTGACTGTCAATGGAATCGGATGCTTTTACTGGTTCAGTCTGCAGCTATGCCCTAAGTCTGACACAGAGGAAAGCAATAAAGTCACACTGACGAAGGTCCTGGGGGCTGCAGTATGTCTGCACCAGCAAATTCCAGGATGTTTTGCATAAATACTGTACATACCTTATCATACACAACAGTGAATTGTTTTTGATTAAAAGGCATTCTAACATAAATTGTTTAAAGCCACAATGCTTCATTTGTTTTTCAGTCAACATTATCCTAGACACTGCTATCAGATCAAAATCAAATCAAATTGTATAAGTCACTTGCACTGAATACAACAAGTGTAAACTTTACTGTGAAATGCTTACTCACAAGCCCTTTCCCAAAAATATAGTTAAAAAGTAACAGAATTAACAAATAGGTAAAAAATGTAATAGTAGCACAATAAAATAAAAATAATGAGGCTATATACAGGCTATATACAAGGAATGCCGGTACTGAATTAGTGTACTGGGGTACAAGGTAGTTGGGGTGGATTGATTGAGGTAATATGTACATGTTGGTTTGGTTAGGTGATTGATTGAAGCATATATGGTATAGATCAATAAAAACAAAAGCTAATAAAATACAAAACATTTTATTAGTATAATGTGTGTCTCTCAGTTTTATGTCATTGGTGTTACCACCTAGAAAACCACTGATTACAAAGACATACAAGGACTTTGAGCATTCTCCCCAGTGGAAAAGTTATTGGGGGAGGGGTCTATCTTAAAAAATATTAGCTTATCACAACAATTTAGAACATCATACATTTGAGGATTCCATTGATAATTTGGTGTGTCTAAATCCAAAGTATCACATGGTGTTAGTCAACTTAAATGAAGGGACATAACATTGTGAGCAAAATGATGAAAAATTATTTACTACAGTGATATGATTAAAGGATGGATATAAGATGGCGCCGGAGCAGAAGGCAGATGTTTTACGTGCCCCCAACCGATTGTGTTTTTTTGTTAGTTTATCTGCGTTGTGTTTTTACTATTTTTGTACATAATGTTGCCGCTACCGTCTCTTATGACCGAAAATAACTTCTAGACATCAGGACTGCGATTACTCACCACGGACTAGCAGAATCCTTTTTCTTCTTTCATGACTCTGATGAGGCCATACGGCTCCCTCGGGAACAGGCCCCGACCTCAGTGATCTGAGTGAAGTTGAGGTGGAGAAAGAGAGGCCGGAGGGCGGGCTGCCTTCTGAGGAGTCGGAGGCGATCGAATAAACCCCCACTCCTCTCAATTCTTCTAGAAAACATGCAATCTTTGGACAATAAAATTGACAAGTTATTGGGAGGATTAAACTACCAACGGGACATTAAAAATTGTAACATCTTATGCTTCACGGAGTCGTGGCTGAACGATGACAATATCAACTGTCATGACTTCCGCCGAAGTCGGTCCCTCTCCTTGTTCGGGCGGCGTTCGGCGGTCGACGTCACCGGTTTTCTAGCCATCGCCGATCCACTTTTCATTTTCCATTGGTTTTTCCTTGTTTCAATCCCACAATTACTTGTTCATTATTTAACCCTCTGTTCCCCCATGTTTGTTTGTGAGTGTTTGTTTATTTTATTGCGGTCCGCACTGTGGGCTTGGCTTTATTTTGCTGTGTATTGTGATTATCTTTGAGCAAATTGCAAATATTACTCTTATCTGCTGTCCTGCGCCTGACTCCTCTACACCAGCATCACACAGACGCATTACATAAACATACAGCTGGCTGGTTATACGATGTACCGGCAGGATGGAACAGCAGCGTCTGGTAAGACAAGGGGCGGCGGACTATGTATTTTGTAAACAACAGCTGGTACACGATATCTAAGAAAGTATCAAGCTATTGCTATCCTAAGTTTCTCATGATAAGCTGCAGACCACATTACCTACCGAGAGAGTTTTCATCTATATTCTTTGTAGCTGTTTACACACCACCACAGTTAGAGGCTGGCACTAAGATAGCATTGAAGGAGCTGTATTCCGCCATAAGCAAACAAGAAACCGCTCACCCAGAGGCGGCGCTCCTAGTAGCCGGGGACCAGTAAATCAGTTTTACCAAATTTCTATCAGCATGTTAAATGTGCAATCAGATGGAAAATAACTCTGGACCACCTTTACTCCAACCTGACCATAATTCCATCCTCGTGAGTCCTGCTTACAAGCAAGAACTAAAGCAGGAAGCATCAGTAACTAGATCAATAAAAAAGTGGTCAGATGAAGCAGACGCTAAGCTACAGGACTGTTTTGCTAGCACAGACTGGAATATGTTCCGGGATTCCTCCAATGGCATTGAGGAGTACACCACATCTGTCCTTGGCTTCATCAATAAGTGCGTCGATGACGTCTTCGCCACAGTGACCGTGTGTACATACCCCAACCAGAAGCCATGGATTACAGGCAGCATCCGCACCGAGCTAAAGGGTAGAGCTGCTGCTTTCAAGGAGTGGGACTCTAACGCGGGAAGCTTGTAAGAAATCCCGCTGTGCCTTCCGACAAACCATCAAACAGGCAAAGCGTCAATACAGGACTAAGATTGAGTTTTACTACACCAGCTCTGACGCTCGTCGGATGTGGCAGGGCCTGCAAACCATTACAGACTACAAAGAGAAGCACAGCCGAGAGCTGCCTAGTGACACGAGCCTACCGGATGAGCTAAACTACTTCTATGCTTGCATTGAGGCAAATAACACTGGAACAGGCATGAGAGCACCAGCTGTACCGGAAGACTGTGTGATCACACTCTCCGCAGCTGATGTGAGTAAGACCTTTAGACAGGTCAACAATCACAAGGCCGCAGGGCCAGACGGATTACCAGGACGTGTACTGCGAGCATGCGTTGACCAACTAGCAAGTGTCTTCACTGACATTTTCAACCTCTCCCTGTCTGAGTCTGTATAACCAACACGTTTTAAGCAGACCACCATAGTGCTTGTGCCCAAGAACACTAAGGTAACCTGCCTAAATGACTAAAGACCCGTAGCACTCACGTCTGTAGCCATGAAGTGCTTTGAAAAGCTGGTCATGGCTAACATCAAAACCATCATCCCAGAAACCCTAGACCCACTCCAATTTGCATACCACCTCAACAGATCCACAGATGATGCAATCTCTATTGCACTCCGCACTGCCCTTTCCCACCTGGACAAAAGGAACACCTATGTGAGAATGCTGTTCATTGACTACAGCTGTGTTCAACACCATAGTGCTCTCAAAGCTCATCAATAAGCTAAGAACCCTGGGACTAAACACCTCCCTCTGCAACTGGATCCTGGACTTCCTGACGGGTCGCCCCCAGGTGGTAAGGGTAGATAACAACACATCCGTCACGCTGATCCTCAACATAGGGGCCCCGCAGGGGTGGGTGCTCAGCCCCCTCCTGTACTCCTTGTTCACTCATGACTGCACGGCCAGGCACGACTCCAACACCATCATTAAGTTTGCCATCATTAAGTCTGTCTCACCTACAACGGTGAGACAGCCTATAGGGAGGAGGTCAGAGACCTGGCAGTGTGGTGCCAGTTTAACTTCTTAGGGAGCGGCTCCCGAGGTGACGGTTTTGGAGAGTCTGGCATGCCCAAAGTAAAATGCCTCCCACTCAGGCCCAGAAAATAGGATATGCACATAATTAGTACTATTGGATAGGAAACACTCTGAAGTTTTGAAAAGTGTTAACATAATGTCTGTGAGTATAACAGAACGGATATAGCAGGCGAAAACCCAAGGAATTTCTGTCCTGGAAAAAGTGTTTTTGACACATTGCCTCATTTGGAACCCCTCCCTATTGAAAACAGCCATTTCTGGGAGTAAGATTGCAGTACCTATTGCTTCCACTGGATGTCAACAGTCTCTAGACAGTGTTTGATGATGTATAGTTGCTCTGGATGGTAATAGAAGAAGAATTTTGAACTGGTCATCGGATGTAAACAGAAGAGGATGCGCGTTCACGGGCTTGCGCACGCTGTGGTTTTTTCCTTTCCTATCGTCCAGTTTATAATCCGGTTGAAATATTATAGTAAATATACATAAAAGTGTTCCTAAGGATACATTATCAATGATGTTTGATTGTTCTTAGACAAGTGTATAGATATAGGTTGAACGCGTTCTCTTCACGGTTCAATGGGCGAGTGGACGCTGTATTTTATGAACATAACGCGCCAACCAAACTGAGATTTATGGATATAATAAATTACTTTTTCTAACAAAAGAACCATTGGATGTCTTCGTTGGACACTTGGGAAGCCCTCAGCAGAAGTTCTTCAAAAGGTAAGGGATTTGTTTTCGCTGTGAAATGTGTTTTGTGTGAACCGCGATGGTTTATGAATTTATGCTAATGGTACTACTCCGTAAGTAGTTAACAACCTCTACCTTAACCTGATAAAGAGAAAGGAGATGATCGTGGACTACAGGAAAGGAGGGCTGAGCACGCGCCCATTCTCATCAACAGGGCTGTAGTGGAGCAGGTTGAGAGCTTCAAGTTCCTTAATTTAATTAATAATTTAATAATTTATCATGGTCCAAACACACCAAGACAGTCGTGAAGAGGGCATGACAACGCCAAATTCCCCTCAGGAGACTTGATTTGACAAAAAATACGATTTGGCATGGGTCCTCAGAGCCTCAAAATTTTCTACAACTGCACCATCGAGAGCATCCTGATTGGTTGCATCACTGCCTGGTATGGCCTCTGATCGCAAGGCACTACAGATGGTAGTACGTATGATCCAGTGCATCACTTGGGCCAAGCATCCTGCCAATGACTCCAGCCACTCCATTCACCCTATTCTTCAAAGTAGGCACCCTTTGCCTTGATGACAGCTTTGCACATTCTTGGCATTCTCTCAACCACCTTCATGAGGTAGTCACCTGGAATGCATTTCAATTAACAGGTGTGCCTTGTTAGTTCATTTGTGGAATTTCTTTCCTTCTTAATGCGTTTGAGCTAATCAGTTGTGTTGTGACAAGGTAGGGGTGGTATATGTAAGATAGCCCTATTTGGTAAAATACCAAGTCCATATTATGCCAAGAACAGCTCAAAAAAGCAAAGAGAAATGGCAAGAAGGTCAGTCAATCCGGACAATTTCAAGAACTTTGAAAGTTTCTTCAAGTGCAGTCGCAAAATCCATCAAGCGATATGATGAAACTAGCTCTCATGAGGACCGCCACAGAAAAGGAAGACCCAGAGTTACCGTTGCTGCAGAGGATACGCTCATTAGAGTTACCAGCCTCAGAAATTGCAGCTGTTTCACAGAGTTCAAGTAACAGACACAGAGGAGACTGTGTGAATTAGGCTTGATGTTTGAATTGTTGCAGATAAACCACTGCTAAGGGACATCAGTAAAAAGAAGAGACTTGCGTGGGCCAAGAAACACGAGCAATGGACATTAGACCAGTGGAAATCTGTCCTTTGGTCTGATGAGTCCAAATTTGAGATTTTTGGTTCCAACCGCCGTGTTTTTGTGAGATGCAGAGTAGGTGAACGCATTGGTGCCCAAGCATGGAGGAGGAGGTGTGAAGATGTGGGGGTGCTTTCCTGGTGACACTGTCTGGGATTTATTTAGAGTTCAAGGCACACTTAACCAACATGGCTACCACAGCATTCTGCAGTGATACGCCATCCCATCTGGTTTGTGCTTAGTGGGACTATCATTTGTTTTTCAACAGGACAATGCCCCAACTCACCTCTTGGCTCTGTAAGCACTATTTGACCAAGAAGGAGAGAGATGGAGTGCTGCATCAGATGACTTGGCCTCCACAATCACCCGACTTCAACCCAATTGAGATGGTTTTGGGAGGAGTTGGACCGCAGAGTGAAGGAAAAGCAGCCAACCAGTGTTCAGTATATGTGGGAACTGCTGCAAGACTGTTAAAAAAAAGCATTCCAGGTATAGCTGGTTGAGAGAATGCATGTGCAAAGCTGTCATCAAGGCTAAGGGTAGCTACTTTGAAGAATCTAAAATCTAAAATATTTTTCAATTTGTTTAAAGGTCTTACTCACATTGTCTGCGGAGTCTGTCAACCGGAACAGCTGATGCTGTCATGCATGTTTCAGTGTTACTTGCCTCGAAGCGAGCATAAAAGTGATTTAGCTCATCTGGTAGGCTATTGTTACTGGGCAGCTTCCTTTTTTTGTCTGTAATAGTTTGCAAGCATCCGACGAGCGTCAGAGCCGGTGTAGTACGATTAGATCTTAGTCCTGTATTGACGCTTTGTTTGTTTGATGGTGCGTCGGAGGGCATAGCGGGATATCTTGTAAGCTTCCCAGTTAGTCCCGCTCCTTGAAAGCGGCAGCTCTACCCTTTAGCTCAGTGCGAATGTTGACTGTAATCCATGGCTTCTGGTTGGGGTATGTGCAGTGAGGGAAAAAAGTATTTGATCCCCTGCTGATTTTGTATGTTTGCCCACTGACAAAGAAATGATCAGTCTATAATTTTAATCGCAGGTTTATTTGAACAGTGAGAGACAGAATAACAACAAAAAAATCCAGAAAAATGCACGTGAAAAATTTTATACATTAATTTGCATTTTAATGAGGGAAAGAAGTATTTGACCCCTCTGCAAAACATGACTTAGTACTTGGTGGCAAAACCCTTGTTGGCAATCACAGAGGTCAGACGTTTCTTGTAGTTGGCCACCAGGTTTGCACACATCTCAGGAGGGATTTTGTCCCACTCCTCTTTGCAGATCTTCTCCAAGTCATTAAGGTTTCGAGGCTGACGTTTGGCAACTCGAACCTTCAGCTCCCTCCACAGATTTTCTATGCGATTAAGGTCTGGAGACTGGTTAGGCCACTCCAGGACCTTAACTTCTTAGGCAGTGGTGGGGCGCTAGCAATATCACAGCATTGTCAGATTAGATTTCAAAAAGGCTTTACGGTGAAAGCACCACATTTGATTGTTTGAGGGTAGCACCTTCACTATTTTTCCATTACCATGAATACATTAGCCTTCACAGTTCACAGAAAACACATTTCACAGCGAAAACAAATCAATTACCTGTTGAAAAACGTCTGCTGAGGGCTTCCTAAGTGTCCAACGAAGACAATCCATGGTTCTTTTGTTAGAAAAAGTAATGTATTGTATCCATAGATCTCGTGAAGAGAACTCGTTGAACTTAAAAACTTGTCCAAGAACAATCAAACATCCTTTTTAATGTATCCTTAGGAACACTTTTCTGTATAAATAGCATAATATTTCAACCGGAATATAAACTGGGCGATAAGAACGGAAAAAAAAGGCCTGGCGTGAGCTCGCGTTGTCTTGTGAAGGACACCTATGGGGCCACAGCCTGATTCCTCTTCTTCTCTGCTCTAATGCATCTAAAAAAAATCTGAACACTTTCTCGAGACTGTTGACATCCAGAGGAAGCGATAGGTACTGCATTCATATGCCCTTATATGGGCATTTTCATAAAGGAGGGGTTCCCAATGAGGCACTCTGTCAAAACCACTTTTTCCAGGACAGAAATTCCTCGGGGTTTCGCCTGCCATATCCGTTCTGTTTTACTCACAGACAATGTTAACACTTTTAGAAATTTCAGAGTCTTTCCTATCCAATGGTACTAATTATGTGCATATCCTATTTTCTGAGCCTGAGTGGCAGGCATTTTGCTTTGGGCATGCCAGACTCTCCAAAACCGTCACCTCACCTGCCGCTCCCTAAGAAGTTAAGACACATTCTTTACAACCCCAGACGACGCTGGGTTAATTGTGCACCTCCCAATCACAGACAGGGTCTTTAGTAACACATTGCACTGAACTGCAGTGCCTTAGACCACTGCGCTTCTCGGGAGACCATGATTCCATATGTTATTTCATAGATTTGATGTCTTCACTATTATTCTATGTGGTAGTAAAAACAAGGCTAGGACACATTGATTAATTTAATTAATGTACTATGTGATAGCAGACAACATGATAGTATTGATAATGAGGCTTAAGTGCTAAAACAAGTTTAACTTAGATAGTTGTGGGAGATTAACTCATTACAATTATTACATTTTCAGTGTTCTGATTGATTACTTTGAAGTGGTGAGACAGAAAGACATACACAATGTATGGGAAAATGGCTAAGCTTAGTTGAACAAATGGACATGAAAGAAACAGGAGGTCAGCAGGAAGGCCATTTGGAACTGATTGAAGGCTTCTGAGGAAAAGCAGGATGCCAGAAGGCAATATAACAAAGACCCCTATGGAAACAGGACATATGGGAAGCTGTAAAGCTTGGGGAGGGGTCTGTGCAGGGAATAGAGGGAGAATACTTTAAAAGGCTGTGGGCTGAGACACAGGGTCAGTTGTGATCCGGGTCATGGCTCCACCTTTGATTGTGCTAATTAAAGGTGTTATTGAATTCACAAGTTTCTTGTATGAATATCATTTTTTCCACGACATCTACAATGTACAAAATAGTACAAAAAATAAAGAAAACCCTTGAATGAGTAGGTGTGTCCAAACTTTTGACTGGTACTGTATATCCATTTTTTTTACGTGATTACTGATCAATTCATTAGACATTTATAATGAATAGGTTTTGTTATGTTTTAACAAAAAAAAATTGTACTTATGTATTGTATATAGTTGATTGTGGTGTGGTTTTCATATAAGCCCTTGAGCTTCCAACCACACATGCACACCATTTGTTTTTTGTTTTTATCTGTATTGTTGTCTCTCACT
Source organism: Brachymystax lenok tsinlingensis (assembly GCA_030435695.1). Classification (NCBI taxonomy): domain Eukaryota; kingdom Metazoa; phylum Chordata; class Actinopteri; order Salmoniformes; family Salmonidae; genus Brachymystax; species Brachymystax lenok. The sequence goes on from CM059814.1 coordinate 39,491,685, forward strand.
TTTCTTTGGTGCAAATAAATTTTAAATACATTTAAAGATTGCCAAAATCCAGAAGAATCCCGACGTATAGTGTTTACCGTGAATGCAGCGTTCGCTAAAGCGGGAACATTACTTGAAATTTCACGCTGTTAATCTGAACTTTCGTGGAGCAGATTGTATAGAGCCTTTAGTGTGTAGATACCCCTGTAATATCATTGTTTATATGTCTTGTTTACAGATATATCTACCGTGCTAGTAGACATTGAATATGATTGCTATATTGTAGATGTATTTATCTTAGTAGCTTGTAAATTATTCTATAGTTTCTCCCTTTTTAGAACCACTTAAAACATCAAATGGAAGCAGCTGTTTGTTTGTGTGTGTGTGTGTGTGTGGTGACAAAGCGTACACTTATGCCTCAATATAATTTTCTAACCGGGCAGCACTATAGTGGGCAGAACCAAAACCAATCAGCACACAAGTACTCAGCCCACACAAAGCTGTCACGCACCTGAGGATGCGCTGCGAGGCCTTACACTCACCTCTCATCCAAATACTACAAGCACTGCTCCAGGCATCCTCATTGGTCATGTAGTGACCACACTTCCAGCTGGGAGCAACAGAGGGACTACGAGAAGCTGCTCCAGCGTTTGAGGGAAGAGATCAGGAGGGCGTACCCAAGGCCCTCCCGGCCTGAGTCACCGCTGCGGGAGCACCATTACCCAGTGGTGGAAAGTAAAGATACCTTAATAGAAAATTACTTCAGAACAGCAGGCAGGGTTCAGAACAGCAGGCAGTCTCAGGGTCAGGGCAGGCAGAAAGGTCAAAACCGGGAAGGACTAGAGAACAGGAGCAAGAAACAGGCAGGAGCAGGGGAACAAACGCTAGTAGGTTTCATGAACAGGATACAAAGGGCTGTGAGACATGGGTTTAACTCTGGACACATGAACGGTAGAATGTATACGAAGGGTACAGGGCAACAGAAGATGAACAGCAGAGGGGCTAATGACTTTGGTGATGGGAAACAGGCTGATAAACCAGGGGGAGGGTTTGCGGGATTCCATCCAGGTGGACAGCCATACCTTCTGCCCGAGACGATACCGAGGAGTTGGGTCCAGTGGCGATCCGCTTGTCGTCGATACTGGAGGTGGTCTTGAGGAGAGCTGACCGGGCTCTCCTCCAGGTACGACGACAGTGGCGGACAAACATCTGGGCATAAGTTATGCCATCCTCTTCCTGCTCAGGGAAGAGCGGGGGCTGATACCCCAGGGAACACTCAAAAAGTGATAGGCCCGTGGCAGAGCAGCGAAGGGTGTTGCGGCCGCATTCGACCCACACAAGCTGCTGGCTCCAGGTGGTGTAGTTGGCGGAGACCAGGCAGTGCAGAATAGTCTCTAGGTCCTGGTTGCCTCACCGTGACTGGCCGTTGGACTGCGATTGGAACCCGGAGGACAGGCTGGCCGACGACCCAATGAGGGTGCAGAACGCCTTCCAGAACCGGGACGAGAACTGAGGACCCAGGTTGGAGATCATGTCTACTGGTAGTCCATGGATCCGGAAGAAGTGCTGCACCATGAGCTGGGCCGTTTATTTGGCAGAGGGTAGTTTGGGGAGAAGAATGAAGTGGGCGGCTTTGGGAAAACCAATCCACCACAGTCAGGATGGCGGTGTTGCCATCAGACAAGGGAAGACCTGTGACAAAGTCCAGGGAGATGTGAGACCAGGGACGGTGAGGGACAGGCAGAGGTTGGACCAGCCAGAGCTTGCCGAGAAGTCTTGTTTTGTGCAAAAATCCGTGGAAGTGGCGTCGTCAGGGACCACGGTAAGCCAGAAAAAGCTTTGTAGCACAAAAGCCAGGGTCCGACGAGAGCCCGAGTGGCCACGTCAGGCACAAACTTCTGGTTATCTGGACCCCCCGGGGTTTGGCTGGGAACGCTGCGCCTCCCGATCCTGCTTCCCTATTCCTCAGCTGAGTGCCGTAGCCAGGCATGAGGTGGGAAGGATGGTCTAAGGTTCTGGGGTAGTAGTCGTTGGGCTATAGTGATGTGACAGCGCATCTCGCTTGATGTTCTTGGATCCCTGTCGGTAGGAGAGGGAGAAGTTGAACCGGGTGAACAGTAAGGCCCAACTAGCCTGCCTGGAATTGAGGCGCTTGATGGTGCTGAGATATTCCAGGTTCTTGTGGTCGGTCCACACGATAAATGGATGTTCCACCCCCTCCAGCCAGTGCCTCCACTCCTCCAACACCATCTTCACCACGAGCAGCTCACAATTCCCCACATCTCCGTGGCATTGGGGCGGTGGGAGAAGAAGGCGCAGGGATGCAATCTGTGGTCCAGGGCAGACTGCTGGGACAGTACAGCCCCCACTCCAACATCAGAAGCGTCGGCCTCCACCACGAACTGGCGGGACGGGTCAAGATGAACCAAGATGGGAGCTGTGGTGAAGCTATGTTTGAGATCCCGGAACATCCGAACAGCAGCTGGAAACCATGTGATCGGAACCTTGGGAGAGGTGAGTGCAGACAGGGGGGAAGCCAGGTGTAACCCCGGGTAAAGCGGCAATAAAAGTTGGCAGAGCCCAGGAACTGCTGCAGCTGGACTCTGGAAGGGGGCTGGGGCCAATCCTCACCTTTCTGGTATCCATCTGTACACTCCCTGCAGCGATGATGTAACCCAGAAAGGGGATGGTGGAGCGATGGAATTCACACTTCTCAGCTTTTACAAAAAGCTGGTTCTCCAGGAGGCTTTGGAGAACCTGCCGGACGTGGAACACGTGTTCTTGGGTGGAGCGGGAGAAGACGAGGATGTCATCGAGGTAGACGAAGACAAACCAGTTCAACATGTCGCAGAGAACATTATTAACCTGGAACACAGCAGGGTCATTGGTAAGGCCAAAGGGCATGACCAGGTACTCGGAAGTGGCCACTGGCCGTGTTGAAGGCAGTCTTCCACTCGTCCCCCTCGGCAACTAAGGAATCTACAATGTAGGTCTCCATAGCCTTGGTCCCCGGGGCAGAGTGGTGCCTGGGAGAATATCAATCATAGGGTGCAGTGCGGTGGCAGCGAAGTGACCCGGGCCTTACTGAACACCTCCGGGTGGTCCTGGTGCTCTGCAGGAATGGCGGAGAGGTCCTAGGAAGACGTCCTGGAACAGGCTCCACTGACTTCAAGCAGTGGGCATGGCAGAACGGGATCGGAGGTTGCCCCGGACTTCTCCGCCATTCCTGCAGAGCACCAGGACCCCTTTACACCTCCCGGCTAGAGCCATGATCACCGCGCCACCACCGCAGATACTCCCCGAGTCAGCCCAGTTTCTCCCCTGAGAGGCACTGCTCCAGACCTCCACCTCCAAGAGACCACTCCCCCTGAGAGACACTGCTCCAGTATTCATCACCTACAAGGGACCATTGGGACTTACACTATGTCCCAAGGTGGCCCAGCTATTCAACAGATCATCGTCACTCCAGGGCCCCTCTCCCTGGCTAGAGCCTACATCATATCTAAGACTGTTGGAAGCACTACTTCCCCCCAAGGTGGTCCAGCTGCTCTCCCAACGTAATTCCGCTGGAGCTGGAGGCAAAGGAGTGCCGGGTCCGCTTCCTCTCCCCAGAGCGGCCTAGCTCCCCAGCAAGATCAAGACAACTTCAGAGTGCACAATCCACTACACCAAGGTCTGCACCACCCTCAGCCAGAACCTCAACTAGCCACAGTTAAGAAGACTCCTGCTCCAGTTGTGGAGCCACAGCCAGCTGCTGCAATAGGGCCCGTTCTGGTTTCCATTGTAGAGTATTGTCCTCTTCTCCCAGTGGGGATCCCTTGCTAGTCGAGGCACATGCTCGGATGCCCAAAAATAAAGACTGTCTGCTGCCCTTCAACCACGAAGTATCCACCTGCTTCTCCTGCTCCTGGCACGGAGCCCAAGCCAGTGGTTGATTCTTCGCCTTCTCCTAGGATGGAGCCATAGCCTGCAGCTACTGCAGGATGTCAAGTGCAGCCAGGAAGTTGGCCTCTCTACGGTAGAGTTAGAGCTCACTGCCTCCACATTAGGGTCAGTCAGAGTTCCCTGCCCCCACGGTAGGGTCAGAGTCAGCGTTCCCTGCCTCCACTGTTGGGTCAGAGTTCCTTTCCTTCCCGGTATGGTAACAGTTTCAGTTTACTGCCAACCTGGCAGGTGTAAAGTGTCCTGGCTTTGAGTGTCCTGCCCCTCAAGTAGGTCCAGTGTATCCTGCCCCTGCTGTAGGTCTAGAATTCCTGCCTTCCTGGAAGGTCCAGACTATCTTGCCCCCCCAGTAGACTCTCAGTTTCCGTCCGTCTCTCTCGCAAGGATTGTGTCATCATCCCCTTCATTTGAGAAAGATGTGATTAAATATTTTATTAATAAAATATTTATTTGTGTGTAAAAAAGCATAATGTTAAAATACCTACCACATTTAGTAATAACAGCATTTGCTTTCCAAACTGTACGTTTTTCGAATTATTGTATTTTGAAATTTACAAAAGGCAACTGACAGCCGCAGCCAGCCATGAACATATAACCCATAGATGGTAGTTCCCATTCAAGTCAAGACTGGCAGCCATTGCTAATGCACCCATGAGTTTAACAGTCAAATTGCCAGTAATACATTGTTATTGATTATTGCATTGTTAGGTTTTGAGTTTTCGAGAAAGGCATTTTACTGTACTTGTGCATATGATATTAAAACTTGAACATTGAAACTTGGTTTTAAAGGTTCCAAACCCTTCTATGTCTATGGCCACAACGCAACAAGGTGTTCCACAGATATTATGATTGGGAAAAGGCTGCTTGTGCATTGATAAGCTCACACCAAAGATTGCATTAATAATAGGTTATAAAATAAAGACACCACTTCTAAAAGCCTACATCACACTATAGCCTGCTGAATTAGCTAAATAAATTATTTAATTTTGATTTTGGCACAAATAAAAATGTAGCACTGTCTACAGTGCCCATGGACTGATGTTTCAGCATTGTCTCAATGAAGAGTTCGGCGTTCAACTAGCCATGTTTGACATGCATGCGCAGTTGCAAGTCTGCTAGAGTTAGCGGCAGGCTGATGGGCAAGGTACACAGTCAAGGGCATAGCATCTAGTCTCCCCATGCAGAGCCACAGGTGTGGAGAATGTCTCTACGGCATGGCTGTAGGGCCACTGGGGTCCACCAATGGGTGCTGAGTGTAGTGCAAGGAACTGAATGCCTACCAGAGTGGAGATGTGAGGTCAAATTAAGTGTTATTGCGAGTGTAGCGAAATGCTTGCAGCAATATCTAACAAGTAATCCAATAATTCCACAACAACTACCTAATACACACAAATCTAAGTAAAGGAATGGAATAAGAATATATACATAGAAATATATGGATGAGAAATGACTGAGCGGCATGGGCAAGATGCAATAGATGGTATAAAATAGAGTATATACATATGAGATGAGTCATGAAAGATATGTAAACATTATTAAAGTGGCATTATTAAAGTGAATGGTGATTAATTTACTAAAGTGGCCACTGATTTCAAGTCTGAATGTAGGCAGCAGCCTCTGTGTTAGTGATGGCTGTTTAACAGTCTGATGGCCTTTTTCAGTCTCTCAGTACCAGCTTTGATGCACCTTTACTGACCTCGCCTTCTGGATGGTAACAGGTGAACAAGCAGTGGCTTGGGTGGTTGTTGTCCTTGATGATATTTTTGGCCTTCCTGTGACATTAGGTGCTGTAGGTGTCCTGGAGGGCAGGTCGTTTGCCACCGGTGATGCGTTGTGCATACCGCACCACCCTTTGGAGAGCCGTGCGGTTGTGGGCAGTGCAGTTGCCGTACCAGGCGGTGATACAGCCCGACAGGATGCTCTCAATTGTGCACCTGTAGAAGTTTGTGGTTTTAGGTGAGAAGCCAAATTTCTTCAGCCTCCTGAGGTTGAAGAGTTGGTGGACCATTTCAGTTTGTCTGTGATGTGTACGCCGAGGAACTTAAAACGTTCCACCTTCTCCACTGCTGTCCCATCGATATGGATATGGGGGTGCTCCCTCAAGTCCACAATCATCTCCTTTGTTTTGTTGACCTTGAGTGAGAGGTTGTTTTCCTGACACCACACTCCGAGTGCCCTCACCTCTTCCCTATAGACTGTCTCGTCGTTGTTGGTAATCAAGCAAACTTGATGATTGAGTTGTAGGCGTGCATGGCCATGTAATGTTGAGGATCAACGAAGGGGAAATGTTGTTTCCTACCTTCACCACCTTGGGGACGGCCCGTCAGAAAGTCCAGGACCCAAAGGCAGAGGGCGGGGTTAAGACCCAGGGCCTCAAGCTTAATAATGAGCTTGGAGGGTATGTTGAATGCTGAGCTGTAGTCAATGAACAGCTTTCTTACATAGGTATTCCTCTTGTTCAGATGGGATAGGGCAGTGTGCAGTGTGATGGCGATTGCATTGTCTGTGGACCTATTGGGGCGGTACGCAAATTGAAGTGGGTCTAGGGTGACAGGTAAGATGGAGGTTATATGATCCTTGACTAGTCTCTCAAAGCTCTTCATGATGACAGAAGTGAGTGCTACAGGGCGATAGTCATTTAGTTCAGTTACCTTTGCCTTCTTGGGTACAGGAGCAATGGTGGCCATCTTGAAGCATGTGGGAACAGCAGACTGGGATAGGGAGAGATTGAATATGTCCGTAAACACACCAGCCAGCTGGTCTGCGCATGCTCTGAGGACGCGGCTAGGGATGGGCCGGCAGCCTTGTGAGGGTTAACACGTTTAAATGTCTTACTCACGTCGGCCATGGAGAAGGAGAGCCCACAGTCCTTGGTAGCAAAGATGGTGTTTAGTTTGTCTGGAAGCAAGACTTTGGTGTCCGTGATGTGGCTGGTTTTCATTTTGTAGTCCGTGATTGTCTGTAGACCCTGACACATAAGTATTGTGTCTAGCCTTTGAATTGCGAATCCACTTTGTCTCTATACTGACATTTCACTTATTTGATTGCCTTGCGGAGGGAATTACTACACTGTTTGTATTCTGCCATATTCACAGTCACCTTTCCATGGTTAAATGTGGTGGTTCGGGCTTTCAGTTTTGTGTGAATGCCGCCGTCTATCCACAGTTTCTGGTTAGGGTAAATGTACCATGGTAGTACAATGAAAAAAATACCATGGTACGATCATGTTTTTTTGGTCACTACCATGGCAGGAAAATACCATTGTACTGGTGCAAATACCATGGTATTTTCCTGCCATGGTAGTGACCAAAAAAACATGAATTGAATGGTACAAAATGGTACAAAAAACATGAATGGTACAAAAATGAACCATGGTAGTACAATGACAAAACCGTATAAATCAAACACTAGAGCTAGCGGCTCCCTCCGTGGCCGAAACAAGGACAACACCCTTTGACTATAAATACTGTAATTTTAATTTTTTATTTTATTTCACCTTTATTTAACCAGGTAGGCTAGTTGAGAACAAGTTCTCATTTACAACTGCGACCTGGCCAAGATAAAGCAAAGCAGTGCGACACAAACAGCAACACAGAGTTACACATGGAATAAACAAACATATAGTCAATAACACAATATAAAAAGTCTATATACAGTGTGTGCAAATTAGGTAAGATAAGGGAGGTAAGGCAATAAATAGGCCATAGTGGCAACATAATTACAATATAGCAATTAAACACTGGAGTGATAGATGTGCAGAAGATGAACATTCAAGTAGAAATACTGGGGTGCAAAGAAGCAAAATAAAATACAAAATAAATAAATAGCAGTATGAGATGAGGTAGTCGGATGGGCTATTTACAGATGGGCTATGTACAGGTGCAGTGATCTGTGAGCTTCTCTGACAGCTGGTGGATAAAGTTAGTGAGGGAGATATGAGTCTCCAGCTTCAGTGATTTTTGCAATTCGTTCCAGTCATTGGCAGCAGAGAACTGGAAGGAAAGGCGACCAAAGGAGGAGTTGGCTTTGGGGTTGACCAGTGAAATATACCTGCTGGAGCGTGTGCTACGGGTGGGTGCTGCTATGGTGACCAGTTAGCTGAGATGAGGTGGGGCTTTACCTAGCAATGACCTGGAGCCAGCGGGTTTGGCGACGAATATGAAGCCAGCCAATGAGAGCATACAGGTCGCAGTGGTGGGTAGTATATGGGGCTTTGGTGACGAAACGGATGGCACTGTGATAGACTGCATGTGATAGACTGTGCTCACTAAATGATTTCAAAGTGCCAAAGATTAGGCTACCATATATCTCACATTCTCCCACATTTCAGGTTGGCAACACAAGGAACCCAGTGAACGGTACTATTAATACAATTATTAACCCATTTTTCCCAGCAACTATTTCAATTTTTATTTGATGTTACAGACAAACTAGGACCAACAATAGTAGCCTACCTCTGACTTCATCAGAAACTTGCCCATACTGGTATACCAATTAATCAGTACAATACTAACCAACCTATTTTGACCTTGAAGGGTATATCTATTTAATGCATTATACTACCATTGTACTATGGTAATGCACAATTAATAAAGATGGTACCACATGATAATTTTTGGTACCATGTATCATAATTGTGCACTACCATGACAGAATATATAATGCAGGTTAAAACCATGGTATTTCCATGATCCACATCTATACCGTGGTAAAAATGAGGCAATACCATGGTATTATTTAGGTGCATGGCTGTACCATCATACTTCAAAGCTAAAACCATTGTACATTTTCATGATTCAGATCTATATCATGGTATAAATGATGCAATACCATGGTCATACTTAGGTACAATGGCAGTACCATGGTAGTACCATCATACTTCAAGGTTAAAACCATCGTACATTTCCATGATTCAGACTACACCATGGTACTAGTGAAAGTACCATAGTAGTACCATGGTATGAATGAAGTACCATAGTAGTACCATTTTTGTAAGGGTAGATCATTAGCTACTCGTAAGCTGAATGCAAACTTTAGCTAGCTACTGCCTGAACCATATACACTGAGTGTACAAAACATTACATGGACTGACCAGGTGAATCCAAGTGAAAGCTATGATCCCGTATTGATGTCACTTGTTAAATCCACTTCAATCAGTGTAGATGAAGAGGAGGAGACAGGTCAAAGAAGAATTTTCAAGCCTTGAGACAGTTGAGACATGGATCGTGCCTGTGTGCCAACGGGCAAGACAAAATGTTGAAGTACCTTTGAACGGGGTATGGTAGTACGTGCCAGGCACACCGGTTTCTGACATGAACTGCAACTCTGCTGGGTTTTTCACACTCAACAGTTTCCTGTGTGTATCAAGAATGGTCCACCACCCAAAGGACATGCAACTCAATATTAGGAAGGTGTTCTTAAAGTTTTGTACAGTCAGTGTTGCTTTTACATTACATATTTTGCGTATTAAAGTTACCTTAGAATAAACTAGTCTTCATTTGATCAATATCATTCAAATAAGATAAAAGAAAATTAGGACTGAAAATGTTGCATTGCAATGACTCACGAGATTCCTTTTTTTTTACTATGGCGATAATTTCAGAATATAACAGGGCATTACTGCAATTTCAGGTAAAAACTCAGTAACACTTTACTGTAGGTGTCCATATGCATGCATTCATAATGCCTTCATAATAGCTATATAACAATTATCACATTTGTCATAAGCTGTCATAAATTGTAGAAACTAGTTACGAGTAACCCCATATTATGTTATAAAACTACTTACAATTGGTGTTATAGATGACTGTTCATACTGTTGTCATATGCTCTAATGTCAACTGTTAATGTTTGAGAATAACTCAAGACAATGATTACATTTCCAGTATTCTGACTGACCACTTTGAAGTATTGAGACAGAAAAACATATATAACGAAGACATATGTGAGCAGAATATCTTCTGAGCTCAGGTAAATGGCCAAAGCTAGATAGCTGAACAGTGGATTCCAGCAGAAACAGGATGTCAGCAGAAAAGACATATGGAACTGATAAACAGACATGTAGCAACAGGATGTCAGCAGACAATGTAACAAAGGACCTATAGAAAAGAGGGAAATTGTATCAGGATATAGGGAGTGTCTATATGCCTGATGTAAGGATGAAATACTATAAAGACCGAGCCCTGCGGTACAGAATTTGTTTTTTTCATGAAATAACACGGCTTTGCTACTTTGTATTAATGGAAAGTCTGCTTGGACAGGTTACTTATAAAAACAGCTCTAAAGATTAGAGGTCTGCATAAATAAGTAGGTAGAAAGCCTATGATGCATCTCCAATACATTAGTAGGATACTGCATGAATGGCTGTTCGCAACACTGCCCTCAGAGAAGGGGTCTGCCTAGGCGAACGTTAGGGGGTGATATAGCTTCGACCTAAATTTGGCCAAGCTCCTATTGCCAAAAAAAAATCCTGCGAATGAACACTTAATCTGGCTAATCGGGGTTAGTAATTCAGTAGGTGATCCGTGAATACCGCCCTTAAGGGAAAGGAGACTGAATAGGCGGATTGGATAGGGAATGATAAGACCTTGAACCGGTTTGGCAAGCTCTCATCATACCACACAAATCCTGTATGGCTGTTGGCTACCCGTGTTTGAGGAAGTGAATCGGGCGGAGCTCAAAGCTACAGGTCGTTTCAGGTCAAACGTAAATGTGTGTGAATGAAAGTGAATGAAAAGCGTGGATAAATGTCAATAAAAAGCCTGAATAGGTGTATGTTGTCCTGTGTAAAGGAAGTATAGAGGCTCAGGAATGCATAATGTATTGTCTATTGCTAGTAAAGGAATTGCGCAAACATTTCTGAGATGCTGACTAAGTGTAGTCAGGCAGGAGGGGCGCGTTCAAATCCTGAAGGAAAGAGAGAATATACCCAGAATATGTTAAATAAGAACATTATGTAAGGATAGAAGGTTGTCACAATAGTGTGTTAAATAACTATCCTGAAATATGTATAGGCTTTGATAAATAAATATTGGATAAAAACATATGTATAGCGCACGCTGAGATATAAAGCAGAAAAGGTATAACGTATGGTTAAAATTAACATATGCAACTAGAATAGATAACGGTAAATAGATAAATATTCAAAGACTAATTTAGTAGATTACAGGAACATCTGTTAGGAATACTAGAGCACCAGGAGGAACGGTGACTGACAAAAGAGAGGGACTAGGCTCTCCGTAGCTCAGCAGCTCCTTATGAAGATATAGTCTAATGGGGGACAGTGGCATAAAGTCATAGGATAGGAGAAAGATTGAGTTTAAAACAGATAGAACTGCAAAGGAAAAAATAGGAAATAATATAGATCAAACTAAGAAGCAAGGAATGATTATGAATATCACATGAAAATAGTTATTGTAAAACCATGGAGTCGCTAAAGGAGGCGCACGTAAATTCGACCAATTCGGCTCAAATATGAAAGAGTAAACTAGATATGGTAAGGCAAAATTACCCTATTAACTACTTATGGAGTGGTGGGGCGCCAAATTAAAAATCCAAAAGTTGAATTATTAAACATTCATCAATATACAAGTGTTGCATAGTCATCAAAAGCTCTGCTTCTTGGCAATATCACAGCGTTATCAGATTTCAAAAAGGCTTTACGGCGAAAGCACAACATTTGATTGTTTGAGGCTAGCACCTCTAATATTTACACATTAGCATAAATCCATAACCCAACACGGGTCTCACAAAACGCATAAAAACGCTAATATAAAATCGCTTACCTTTGATGAACTTCTGCTGAGGGCTTCCCAAGTGTCCAACGAAGACAATCCATGCTTCTTTTGTTAGACAAAGTCAATTATTATATCCATAAATCTCTGTTTGGTTGGCGCGTTATGATCATGAAATCCACCGTTGAGTCGCCCATTGAACCGTGAAGAGAACACGTTCAAATTATACCTATACACTTTCTACAAACAAATCAAAAATAATTTTTTATGTATCCTTAGGTATCCTTTTGGGTATATTTGCTGTAATATTTCAACCGGACGATAATGTGAACGATAGGAAAGAAAAATATAGTGGTGCGCGTTCACAATCTCGCGCGTGTCAAACCTTGTTTACAAAAGTGGTCGCCTGACAATTTCCTGTTCCTATCTGTTCTGGTCACTCCTAGAATTCCCAGACTTTGTCTGTTGACTGTTGACATCTAGTGGAAGCCATAGGTACTGCAGTCTCAGTCCTACATAAAGTTGTATGCAATAGGCACAATGGAGAAGATGCTCATTTACAAAAAAAACTGCAAATCCGGATGGATTTTCCTCAGGTTTTCACCTGCTATATCAATTCTGTTATACTCACATACATTATTTTAAAACTCCTAGACACTTCAGAGTGTGTCCTATCCAATAGTACTAATTGTGTGCATATCCTTTTTTCTGGGCCTGAGTGGCAGGCATTTTACTTTGGGCATGCCAGACTCTCCAAAACCATCACCTATGCAGCTGCTCCCTAAGAAGTTAACAGGAGAATTCAAATTAAATAAAGAATTCAGGGAGGAAATTATGAATTGGAACAAACGCATAAAAACAGAATAAGAAGCTCAATATACAAGTGTATTGAAGTTTGCATTCTTTTAGCGTCATTACCCTCACAGAACGATTTTGAGAATGAATAGTATAAAATGGGATGCTTGGTAATGTCGTTCTGACTATGGATTTCAAAGCACTAGTTCACAAACTGAACTTCAATTAAACAAACTCTGTCTGTTACCCAGTATTTGTAAGATACTGGTTGAAATGAGACAAACAGAGGCCCAATCTACAATGGTCAAATGTAAAAGTGTTTATTCACGCGAGCTCTGATTTTCAAAGGTGTACACAGTCTTTTTATATTGTACAAGTTGAATTACAAAAGATACAAATGCCCCACCCTCTCTAGGAAATAATATTTTCCCACTGTACACATTCAGCCCTTATCATAATCTTTGCAACATCAGTCAACCTTGGACAGCTCCTAACCGTCCCTCCCGTCCCAAGGACCAGAAGGCCTCCCACATATGTCTGATAGAACTAAGAATTCTTTGTTCTCACAGACTCCTTCTCGCAAGTCGTACCATCCTGTTCCACTCTCCACACAATATTCATTTCTAGACACACACACATCAATTGAATTACCATTTGTCTTATAACCCTATCTCTATTGCATACATTTTCAGAATAGAATATTCTTAGTATTTTCTTACTAGTACAAACATTTAGTCATTAAAACATATAATCCATAACAATTGGATATACCAGAGTGCTGAATAACTGATGAATTTACAAATAGTCGACGGATTGAATGTTGTTGGTGTCAATAAATTTAAGAGAAATAACATAATTTGAATTATTGTAAGCAGCACAGTTAGCCACCAACCTGTTAACCTCTTACAGCTAGGGGGCAGAATTCCTAGTTTCCGCCTGTCTGACGTAAACGGGCTGTCACTCAGGCCCAGAAGCTAGGATATGCATATCATTTAGTAGCTTTGGTAGCAGGAGAGCAAAACTGGGCAATAAACGTAGTCGTTTAATAGACAACCCATGGGTTCAAAACAACACAAGAATAAATGGGTACATTAACCCGTAACGCACCAGTCAAAATAATGTGCACAAGCACTACAAACAAACATCCCACACAAAGACATGGGGGGAACAGAGGGTTATATACAAAACATGTAATTGAGGGAATTGAAACTAGGTGTGGAAAAAACAGACAAAACAAATGGATCGACGATTGCTAGAAGACTGGCGACGCCGACCACCGAATGCTGCCCGAACAAGGAGAGGAGCCGACTTCGGCGGAAATCGTGACAGCTTGGTTGGCACCTTGTTTAGTGGTGCAGACTCTGGGGCCTTTCAGAACAGGTGTATATATAATGATATCATGTGACAGTTAGAATGCACACAGGTGGACTAATTATGTGACTTCTGAAGGTAATTGGTTGCACAAGATTCTATTTAGGGGCTTCATAGCAAAGGGGGTGAATACATATGCACACACCACTTTTCCGTTGTACATTTTTTTTGTGCATTTTTTTCCTTTACTTCACCAATTTGGATTATTTTGTGTTTGTCCATTACATGAAATCCAAATAAAAATCGATTTAAATTGCAGGTTGTAATGCAACAAAATAGGAAAAACGCCAAGGGGGATGAATAATTTTATAAGGCACTGTAAGTTAGAAAATGTTACAAACAAAAATGAAGTTTAAAAGTCACACACTGTATAAACTTAATACAACTGGAGCAGGCCAACCCTTCTGGGTCTGCACGCTTCTGTTCCAACACAGAACTAACACACACATGCTATTGCATGTGTGTGTTATGATATTTTTGCTACCTCCCAACTTAAGGTTTTTACTTTTTAATTACCATTCGGACGCTTTATCTGGACGTGTTTCGTCAGGACCTCCACCAGCCGAAGCTAAGTAGTAACATTAACATGATGCCTTCTAATTACAGTCGCTGTACTCATAATATACAGGAGAACGATCGCCTTACTGCGAGGATAGCTGTGCTGCAAGCCCAGCTTAGGACGCAGTCGTTAGGCAAGGGACATTTAAGTGTAGGAAAGGATAAAACAGCGTCTGTGCAAACAGTAAGTACAGATAGTATTATAAATCAACCCTCGCACAGTCCCCGCAGTCGGACAATATTCTCATAGCTTCTGGAGGGAAATGCTGTAGGAATGCTCAACCGGTGTCACTCATTCAGCCGACAGAAACTTTCAACCGGTTCTCCCCATTAAGCAGCGAGTCGGAGACAGAGGCCGAGCCTTCTCTGGTCTCTCCTCCACCCTTTACGGAGTCTGAGATGGCGAAGCCTCCCACCATTAGCCTCCCACCAAATTGCAAACCCTAGTCATTGGCGACTCCATTACCCGCAGTATTAGACTTACAACGAATCATCCAGCGATCATACACTGTTTACCAGGGCGCAGGGCTACCGTGGTTAAGGCGGATCTGAAGATGGTGCTGGCTAAAGCTAAAACTGGCGAGTGTAGAGAGTATAGGGATATTGTTATCCATGTCGGCACCAACGATGTTAGGATGAAACAGTCAGAGGTCACCAAGTGCAACATAGCTTCAGCGTGTAAATCAGCTAGAAAGATGTGTCTGAATCAAGTAGTTGTCTCTGGCCCCCTCCCAGTTAGGGGGAATGATGAGCTCTACAGCAGAGTCTCACAACTCAATTGCTGGTTGAAAACTGTTTTCTGCCCCCCCCAAAAGATAGAATTTGTAGATAATTGCCCCTCTTTCTGGGACTCAACCACAAACAGGACCAAGCCTGGCCTGTTGAGGAGTGATGGACTCCATCCTAGCTGGAGGGGTGCTCTCATCTTATCTACGAACATGCATAGGGCTCTAACTCCCCTAGCTCCACAATGTTAGCCAGCCTGCCAGCTCAGTGGAGTCTGCCGCTAGCACAGTCAGTTTAGTCAGCTCAGCTATCCGCATTGAGACAATGTCTGTGCCTCGACCTAGGTTGGGCAAAACTTAACATGGCGGTGTTTGCCTTAGCAATCTCACTAGAATAAAGACCTCCTCCATTCATGCCATTATTGAAAAAGATTGTGATATCTCACATCTCAAAATATGTTAGATCCCTCACTTCCAAGGCAGTTATAGTCAATGAACTAATCACTCATCATAATCTTGATGGGATTGGCCTGACTGAAACATGCCTTAAGCCTGATGAATTCACTGTGTTAAAGGAGGCCTCACCTCCTGGTTACACTAGTGACCATATCCCCCGCGCATCCTGCAAAGGCGGAAGTGTTGCTAACATTTACGATAGCAAATTTCAATTCACAAAAAAAAAAAAAAACTTTTCATGAGATTTATGCAGCCTGCTCGATCACTTTTTATAGCTATTGTTTACAGACCTCCTCGGCCATATACAGCGTTCCTCACTGAGTTCCCTGAGTTCCTATCGGACCTTGTAGTAATGGCAGATAATATTACAATTTTGGTGACTTTATTATTCACATGGAAAAGTCCACAGACCCACTCCAAAAGGCTTTCGGAGCCATCATCGACTCAGTGAGTTTTGTCCAACATGTCTCCGGACCTACTCACTGCCATAGTCATACTCTGGACCTAGTTTTGTCCCGTGGAATTAATGTTGTGGATCTTAATATTTTTCCTCATAATCCTGGACTATCGGACCACCAGTTTATTACGTTTGCAATCGCAACAAATAACCTGCTCAGACCCCAACCAAGGATCATCAAAAGTCGTGCTATAAATTCTCTGACAACCCAAAGATTCCTAGATGCCCTTCCAGACTCCCTCTGCCTACCCAAGGATGTCAGAGTACAAAAATCAGTTAGCCACCTGAGGAACTCAATTAAACCTTGCGCAATACCGTATAGGAAGTCGCACCCCTAAAAACAAAAAACATTTGCCATAAGAAACTAGCTCCCTGGTATACAGAAAATACCCAAGCTTCCAGAAAATTGGAACGGAAATGGCGCTCCACCAAACTGGAAGTCTTCTGACTAGCTTGGAAAGACAGTACCGTGCAGTATCGAAGAGCCCTCACTGCTGCTCGATCATCCTATTTTTCCAACTTAATTGAGGAAAATAAGAACGATCACAAATTTATTTTTGATACTGTCGCAAAGCTAACTAAAAAGCAACATTCTCCAAGAGAGGATGGCTTTCACTTCAGCAGTGATAAATTCATGAACTTCTTTGAGGAAAAGATCATGATCATTAGAAAGCAAATTACGGACTCCTCTTTAAATCTGCGTATTCCTCCAAAGTCTGCACAACTTTGCCAGGACCTAGGATCAAGGGAGACACTCAAGTTTTTTGGTACTATATCTCGACACATTGATGAAAATAATCATGGCCTCTAAACCTTCAAGCTGCATACTGGACCCTATTCCAACTAAACTACTGAAAGAGCTTCTTCCTGTGCTTGGCCCTCCCATGTTGAACATAATAAACGGCTCGCTCTCCACCGGATGTGTACCAAACTCACTAAAAGTGGCAGTAATAAAGCTTCTCTTGAAAGCCAAACCTTGCCCCAGAATATATAAAAAACTATTCGGCCTTTATTGAATCTTCCATTCCTCTCAAAAAAAAAAAAAAAAGCTGTTGCGCATCAACTGCCATCCTGAAAACAAACAATGTATACGAAACGCTTCAGTCTGGTTTTAGACCCCATCATAGCACTGAGACTGCACTTGTGAAGGTGGTAAATTACCTTTTAATGACGTCAGACCGAGGCTCTGCATCTGTTCTCGTGCTTCTAGACCTTAGTGCTGCTTTTGATATCATCGATCACCACCTTCTTTTGGAGAGATTGTTGGTCTACATACACAAGTTCTGGAGAGATTGTTGGTCTACACAGACAAGTTCTGGCCTGGTTTAGATCTCATCTGTCGGAAAGATATCAGTTTGTCTCTGTGGATGGTTTGTCCTCTGACAAATCAACTGTACATTCCTCAAGGATCCGTTTTAGGACCACTTGTTTTCACTATATATACTCTTGGTGATGTCATTCGGAAACATAATGTTTCACTGCTATGCGGATGACACACAGCTGTACATTTTGATGAAACATGGTGAAACCCCAAAATTGCCCTCCCTGGAAGCCTGTGTTTCAGACATAAGGAAGTGGATGGTGACAAATGTTCTACTTTTAAACTCGGACAAAACAGAGATGCTTGTTCTAGGTCCCAAGAAACAAAGAGATCTTCTGTTGAATCTGACAATTAATCTTGATGGTTGTACAGTCGTCTCAAATAAAACTGTTAAGGACCTCTGCATTACTCTGGACCCTGATCTCTCTTTTGATGAACATATCAAGACTGTTTCAAGGACAGCTTTTTTCCATCTACTTAACATTTAAAAAATCAGAAACTTTCTGTCCAAAAATGATGCAGAAAAATGTATCCATGCTTTTGTCACTTCTAGGTTAGACTACTGCAATGCTCTACTTTCCGGCTACCTGGATAAAGCACAAAATACATTTCAGTTAGTGCTAAACATGGCTGCTAGACTCTTGACTAGAAACCCAAAATTTGATCATATTACTCCAGTGCTAGCCTCTCTACACTGTTAAGGCAAGGGATGATTTCAAGGTTTTACTGCTAACCTACAAAGCGTTACATGGGCTTGCTCCTACCTATCTTTCCGATATGGTCCTGCTGTACATACCTACAGTCGTGGCCAAAAGTTTTGAGAATGACACAAATATTATATTTGCTGCTTCAGTGTCTTTAGATATTTTTGTCAGATGTTACTATGGAATACTGAAGTATAATTACAAGCATTTCATAAGTGTCAAAGGCTTTTATTGACAATTACATGAAGTTGATGCAAAGAGTCAATATTTGCAGTGGTGACCCTTCTTTTTCAAGACCTCTGCAATCCGCCCTGGCATGCTGTCAATTAACTTCTGGGCCACATCCTGACTGATAGCAGCCCATTCTTGCATAATCAATGCTTGGAGTTTGTCAGAATTTGTGGGTTTTTGTTTGTCCACCCGCCTCTTGAGGATTGACCACAAGTTCTCAATGGGATGAAGGTCTGGGGAGTTTCCTGGCCATGGACCCAAAATATTGATGTTTTGTTCCCCGAGCCACTTAGTTATCACTTTTGCCTTATGGCAAGGTGCTCCATCATGCTGGAAAAGGCATTGTTCGTCACCAAACTGTTCCTGGATGGTTGAGAGAAGTTGCTCTCGGGGATGTGTTGGTACCATTCTTTATTCATGGCTGTGTTCTTAGGAAGAATTGTGAGTGAGCCCACTCCCTTGGCTGAGAAGCAACCCCACACATGAATGGTCTCAGGATGCTTTACTGTTGGCATGACACAGGACTGATGGTAGCGCTCAACTTGTCTTCTCCAGACAAGCTTTTTCTGGATGCCCCAAACAATCGGAAAGGGGATTCATCAGAGAAAAGGACTTTACCCTAGTCCTCAGCAGTCCAATCCCTGCACCTTTTGCAGAATATCAGTCTGTCACTGATGCTTTTCCTGGAGAGAAGTGGCTTCTTTGCTGCCCTTCTTGACAGCAGGCCATCCTCCAAAAGTCTTCGCCTCACTGTGCGTGCAGATGCACTTACACCTGCCTGCTGCCATTCCTGAGCAAGCTCTGTACTGGTGGTGCCCCGATCCCGCAGTTGAATCAAATTTAGGAGACGGTCCTGGCGCTTGCTGGACTTTCTTGGGCACCCTGAAGCCTTCTTCACAACAATTGAACCGCTCTCCTTGAAGTTCTTGGTGATCCGATAAATGGATTTAGGTGCAATCTTACTGGCAGCAATATCCTTGCATGTGAAGCCCTTTTTGTGCAAAGCAATGATGACGACACATGTTTCCTTGCAGGTAACCATGGTTGACAGAGGAAGAACAATGATTCCAAGCACCACCCTCTTTTTGAAGCTTCCAGTCTGTTATTCAAACTCAATCAGCATGACAGAGTGATCTCCAGCCTTGTCCTCGTCAACCCTCACACTTGTGTTAATGAGAGAATCACTGACATGATGTCAGCTGGTCCTTTTGTGGCAGGGCTGAAATGCAGTGGAAATGTTTTTTGGGGATTCAGTTCATTTGCATGGCAAAGAGGGACTTTGCAATTAATTGCAATTCATCTGATCACTCTTCATGACATTCTGGAGAATATGCAAATTGCCATCATACAAACGGAGGCAGCAGACTTTGTAAAAAAAATGTTTTGTGTCATTCTCAAATCTTTTGGCCACGACTGTACACGTATGGTACGGTCACAAGACGCAGGCCTCCTTTCTGTCCTTAGAATTTCTAAGCTAACAACTGGAGACAGGGCTTTCTCCTATAGAGCTAAATTTTTATGGAATGGTCTGCCTATCCATGTGAGAGACGCAGACTCGGTCTCAACCTTTAAGTTTTTATTGAAGACTCAGTAGGTCCTATGATTGAGTGTAGTCTGGCCCAGGAGTGTGAAGGTGAACGGCAAGGCACTGGAGCAACGAACCGCCCTTGCTGTCTCTGCCTGGCTGGTTCCCCTCTGCACTGGGATTCTCTGCCTCTAACCCTATTACAGGGGCTGAGTCACTGGCTTACTGGTGCTCTTCCATGCCGTCCCTGGGGGGGGGGTGCGTCGCTTGAGTGGGTTGAGTCACTGACGTGATCTTCCTGTCCGGTGTGTGCCATGGTGAAGATCTTTGTGGGCTATACTCGGCCTTGTCTCAGGATGGTAAGTTGGTGGTTGGAGATATCCCTCTAGAGGTGTGGGGGCTGTGCTTCGGCAGAGTGGGTGGGGTTATATCCTGCCTGTTTGGCCCTGTCCGGGGGTATCGTCGGATGGGGCCACAGTGTCTCCCGAGACCTCCTGTCTCAGCCGCCAGTATTTATGCTGCAGTAGTTTATGTGTCGGGGGGCTAGGGTCAGTCTGTTATATTTGGAGTATTTCTCCTCTCTTATCCGGTGTCCTGTGTGAATTTAAGTATGCTCTCTCTAATTCTCTTTCTCTTTTTCTCTCTTTCTCTCACTCGGAGGACCTGAGCCTTAGGACCATTCCTCAGGACTACCTGGCCTGATGACTCCTTGCTGTCCCCAGTCCACCTGGCCGTACTGCTGCGCCAGTTTCAACTGTTCTGCCTGCGGCTATGGAACCCTGACCTGTTCACCGGACATGCTACCTGTCCCAGACCTGCTGTTTCAGCTCTCTAGAGACAGCAGGAGCGGTAGAGATACTCTGAATGATCGGCTATGAAAAGCCAACTGACATTTACTCCTGAAGTGCTGACCTGTTGCACCCTCGACAACCACTGTGATTATTATTATTTGCTGGTCATCTATGAACATTTTAAAATCTTGGCCATGTTCTGTGATAATCTGCACCCGGCACAGCCAGAAGAGGACTGGCCACCCCTCATAGCCTGGTTCCTCTCTAGGTTTCTTCCAAGGTTCTGGCCTTTCTAGGGATATTTTCCTAACCATTGCGCTTTTACACCTGCATTGCTTGCTGTTTGGGGTTTTAGGCTGGGTTTCTGTAAAGCACTCTGTGACATCAGCTGATGTAAGAAGGGCTTTACAAATACATTTGATTGATTGATTGATTGATTGCTGGGCTGGAACAGAAGTCTGCTCAACAAGTAGATCAGGGATCAGTGGAGTAAGGTTGGCCACCTCTGGTATTGACTTTTGTTTTGTTCAGTTGAAATTATGCTTTAGTAATAACTTATTAGGGAGCAGTGGGGCGCTAGCGAATGCAAGGCGCCAAATTCAAAATCCAACGGTTGAATTATTAAACATGCATCAATATACAAGTTTTGCATAGTCATCAAAAGCTCTGCTTCTTGGCAATATCACAGTGTTGTCAGATTTCAAAAAGGCTTTACGGCAAAAGCACCACATTTGATTGTTTGAGGATAGCACCCCACATATTTTTCCCATTACCATAAATTCATAAGCCTTCACGGTTCACACATAACACATTTCGCAGCGAATTACAAATCAATTACCTTTTGAAGAACTTCTGCTGAGGGCTTCCCAAGTGCTTCCCTTTGCTATGAAGCCCCTAAATAGAATCTTGTGCAACCTTCAGAAGTCACATAATTACTCCACCTGTATGCATTCTAACTGTCACATGATCAGTATATATATATATATCAGTATATATACACCTGTTCTGAAAGGCCCCAGAGTCTGCACCACTAAACAAGGTGCCAACCAAGCTGTCACGATTTCCGCCAAAGTCGGCTCCTCTCCATGTTCGGGCAGCATTCGTCGGTCGGCGTCGCCAGTCTTCTAGACTTCGTCGATCCACATTTCATTTTCCATTTGTTTTGTTTGTTTTTTCCACACCTAGTTTAAATTCCCTCAATTACATGTTTTGTATATAACCCTCTGTTCCCCCCCATGTCTTTGTGTGGGATGTTTGTTTGTAGTGCTTGTGCACATTATTTTGACTGGTGCGTTACGGGTTAATAAGCAGCAGTGGTGCGCTAGCGCCCCACTCCCGACACTACCCGGTGAAATGCAAGGCGCCAAATTCAAAATCCAAAAGCTGAATTATTAAATAGGCATCAATATACAAGTGTTGCATAGTCATCAAAAGCTCTGCTTCTTGGCAATATCACAGCGTTGTCAGATTTCAAAAAGGCTTTACGGCGAAAGCACCACATTTGATTGTTTGAGGATAGCACCCCACATATTTTTCCCATTACCATAAATTCATAAGCCTTCACGGTTCACACATAACACATTTCACAGCGAAAACAAATCAATTACCTTTTGAAGAACTTCTGCTGAGGGCTTCCCAGGTGTCCAACGAAGACAATCCATGGTTCTTTTGTTAGAAAAAGTAATGTATTATATCCATAAATCTCCGTTTGGTTCGCGCGTTATAATGAGAAAATACAGCGTCAACTCCTTCATTGAAACGTGAAGAGAACTCGTTCAGCTTATACCTATAAACTTGTCCAAAAACAATCAAACATAATTGTAAATGTATCCTTAGGAACACTTTTATGTATAAATAGTATAATATTTCAACCGGAATATAAAGTGGGCGATAAGAAAGGAAAAAACCACAGAGCGCGCCAGCCGTGAACGTGCGTTTTACTCTTGTTGACATCTGTGTGGCCACTTCCTTTTTTGTCTTCTTCTACAATCTAAAAGCAGCTAAAAAGAATCAGAACACTTTCTCGAGACTGTTGACATCCAGAGGAAGCAATAATTACTGCATTCATATGCCCTTATATGGGCATTTTCATAAGGGAGGGGTTCCAAATGAGGCAATGTGTCAAAACCACTTTTTCCAGGACAGAAATTCCTCGGGGTTTCGCCTACCATATCCGTTCTGTTATACTCACAGACAAAATGTTAACACTTTTAGAAACTTCAGAGTGTTTCCTATCCAATGATACTAAATATGTGCATATCCTATTTTCTGGGCCTGAATGGGAGGCATTTTACTTTGGGCATTTCGCCTAAAATAACATATCCAAATCTAACTGCCTGTAGCTCAGGACCTGAAGCAAGGATATGCATATTATTGATACCATTTGAAAGTAAAAACTGAAGTTTATGGAAATGTGAAATTAATGTAGGAGAACATTGTCACGGTTCATGAATTCACCTGCTCACTCTGTGTGTGTGTGTGTGTGTGTGGGTGTGGCCGCTGATTGCTCCCGCTCGTTATCAGCGCCAGCTGTTACTCATTGTCTGTGCCCTTATATACTCGTGGTCTTGGTCTAGTGTTTGTCGGTTCGTTGTCTTGTTTTCCCTGTGCGTGTGTTTCTCTCCAGGCTGTGTACTGTGTTCTCCTCTGGTTCTGTTCTCCGCTGGACTACGTTCGCCTCCCTCTCCTGTGGAGGACTCTATGTGGGGCACGTTCGGGATCGCTAGTCTGGGTATTCCCTCGACGCTCGCCTACAGAGGATTGGGCTTCCCTGCTGCCTCGGCGCTGTTCAGACCCAGACACTTACGAACACCCTATGTACCTGTACCTGTTACTTACCACCTGGATTACT
Organism: Brachymystax lenok tsinlingensis; assembly: GCA_030435695.1. Taxonomy (NCBI): domain Eukaryota; kingdom Metazoa; phylum Chordata; class Actinopteri; order Salmoniformes; family Salmonidae; genus Brachymystax; species Brachymystax lenok. The sequence continues at coordinate 39,515,124 of CM059814.1, forward strand.
TCAATAAATATTGAACTGTACTCGCTACTGAATCCTCCGTCCTTTTCACGTGACAGAACGAACCGACCATACATGGATTCAGCGAGTGCACCGGAGCTAACAAGATTTCTATCCAGACACGGGTCTCGTATGGATCAACAGGAGGAACGGATGAAGGCTACGGGTCATGCGGTACAAACCTTGGTGGCGCAGGTGTCAGAGCTCACCCAACAGCTTCAACAGCTAAGTGGCTCCGCTGCGTTCACCACATCGCCCGTTCTCCCTGCTCCCTTACCCCCTTACCACCAACCTGAGCCGCGTATGCCCACCCCGGAGGCATATTCGGGTGAGCCTAATTTTTGCAGACCATTTATCAACAAGTGCTCCTTGTTTTTTTCACTCCAGCCACAGACGTTCGCCTCAGAACAAGCTAAAGTGGCTTTCACATTAACACTGTTGGTAGGACGTGCGGCTCAGTGGGGAACTGCGGTGTGGGAGAACCATCACCGATGCTGCTCCTCATTTCTGGCACTTTCAGAGGAGCTGAGACGGGTCTTCGACCGAGCCGCTTCGGGACGCGAGGCAGCCCGCGCTCTCGCAGATCTTCAGCAGGGGAGTAGATCAGTGGCGGATTATTCTATTGACTTTAGGACACTGGCAGCTGAGTGCCAATGGAACGAGGAGGCGCAGTGGGACATGTTCCTGCATGGGTTGGCGGACCGCATACAGAGCGAGATTTATGCGTTGGATCTGCCCAGGAGCCTGGAGGGGCTCATTGACCTGGCGATAAGGGTCGACGCTCGCTTAAGCAGGATGGAACAGCGGACACATCAGACCCCGGGTTTCGCGAGGTTCGGGGGGCACCCGTCACCCAGCGACAATACGGTCAGTTCCGTGTCCCGTCGTGAGGCCGTGCAGGTGGGTGGAACTCGACTCTCCCGGGAGGAGAGGCAACTACAGAGGAAGAAGGGGCTGGACCTGGATTGCGGAGGCCCAGGACATTGGTTTAATGACTGCCCGGTAGGAGGGTTTCGCTCGCTAGCTAACCAGAAGCTACGATCGGGCGGCCTCTCTACGGCCAAGTTCTCTTCCTCAACCCTCCTCCCGGTAAGACTGCAATGGGCGACTCATTCCTACCGATGTCAAGCCTTACTGGACTCAGGAGCGGAGGGGAACTTTATGGACCAGAGTCTGGCACAGAGGCTTCACATCCCTAGCACTCCTCTCACACGCCAGATCACCGTTACATCCCTCAATGGGCAGGAACTCCCTAACATTCACTTCTGCACCAAACCCATAACCCTCGTCACTTCGGGTAACCATGTAAAGGAGATTTCATTCCTACTCATGGACTCTCCGCTCACTCCCATAGTGCTAGGGCATCCCTGGTTAGTGAAGCATGGGCCCAGGGTGGACTGGGGACGCAGTACAGTATTGGCCTGGAGTAATGAGTGTTATGCGTCTTGTCTTGTGTCTGCTTGTTCATCTGTGTCTGGTTCTGTGTTGCAGGAGGAGCCGGTGAATTTGTCTAACGTTCCCGCCGAGTACCGCGACCTGAAGGAAGTGTTCAGTAAGTCTCGTACTGCTTCTCTGCCTCCACACCGTCCCTATGACTGTGCCATTGAATTACGGCCAGGTACTTCTCCGCCTAAGGGCGGTCTATACTCTCTTTCTGCTCCAGAAAGAGAGGCCATGGAGAAATACATCTCTGAGTCTCTAGCAGCCGGGTTTATCCGCCCTTCTTCTTCTCCAGCAGGTGCGGGGTTCTTTTTTGTGGGGAAGAAGGATGGGTCCCTGCGACCTTGTATTGACTAATGAGGGCTGAACAACATCACGGTAAAGAATACTTATCCTTTGCCGTTGATGTCTTCAGCCTTCGAGAGGTTGCAGGGGGCATCCATCTTCACAAAACTGGATCTCCGCAATGCTTATCATCTGGTTCGTATCAAGAAGGGGGATGAATGGAAGACCGCGTTCAACACCCCCAGGGGGCATTTTGAATATCTGGTCATGCCTTTTGGGCTGTCCAACTCCCCGGCGGTCTTCCAAGCGCTCATTAATGACGTGCTGAGAGACATGGTAGATCAATTTATTTATGTTTATCTGGATGACATTTTGATCTTTTCGTCCTCTCTCCAGCAACACTTTCAGCACGTCAGACGGGTGCTCCAGAGGCTGTTAGAGAATGGGGGCTTTTCGTCAAGGCTGAGAAGTGTGAGTTTCACGCTCAGTCTGTTCCTTTCTTAGGGCACATCGTTTCGTCCGAGGGGATGCACATGGATCCCGAGAAGGTAAGAGCCGTGGTGAATTGGCCGAGCCCAGATTCCCGTAAGGCCCTACAGAGGTGTCTGGGATTCGCCAACTTTTACCGACGGTTCATCCGCAACCTCGGCCAGCTGGCCGCTCCTCTAACGGCCCTTACCTACATCAGCACTACGTTCAGGTGGTCCAGTGCTGCGGAGGCTGCGTTTTCCGACCTTAAGGGTCGCTTTGCTTCGGCCCCCATTCTGGTGGCCCCAGATCCTTCTCGTCAGTTTGTGGTGGAGGTTGATGCATCAGAGGTGGGTGTCGGTGCTGTTCTCTCCCAGCGCTCCGCCTCGGACAACAAGATGCATCCTTGCGCCTTTTTCTCCCACCGTTTGTCACCAGCCGAACGTAATTATGACATCGGAATAGAGAGTTGTTGGCAGTCAAGCTGGCGTTGGAGGAGTGGCGTCACTGGTTAGAGGGGTCGGGGGTGCCCTTTATCGTCTGGACTGACCACAAGAACTTGGAGTACATCCGGTCTGCCAAGAGACTCAACTCCAGACAGGCTCGGTGGGCTCTGTTTTTCGGACGCTTTGACTTTTCCCTCTCTTACGCCCGGGTTCTAAGAACGCCAAACCCGATGCCTTGTCTCGCGTGTTTGACCGTTCTGAACGCCAGCGACTCCGAGTGCATTCTACCGGAGAGACTCATTGTGTCCACACTCACTTGGGAGATCGAGTCGAGGGTCAAGTCAGCGTTAGAGGGGGTAACACCTCCGTCCGGTTGCCCACCGAGTCGGTTATTCGTGCCAGAGGGGCTGCGGTCCAACGTCATTCGCTGGGGACACTGCTCCCAAGTAGCTTGTCACCCAGGAGTGACCCGTACTTCTTTCTTGGTCAAGCAGCGGTTCTGGTGGCCAGCTATGGCCCAGGACATTCTGAGTTTTGTTTCGGCCTGTTCGTGTTGTGCTACAGGGAAGACTCCTAATCGGACCCCAGATGGGTTACTCCAACCGTTGTCGGTCCCTTCGAGGCAGTCCGCCTCAAGCTCCCGCCGGCTTACAGGAGAATTCATCCTGTCTTTCATGTCTCCAGACTGAAGCCTGTGGTTCAGTCACGGTTGAACCCACCAGCCCCGGTCCCCCCTCCACCGCGCCTTGTTGATGGGGAGACCGCTTACTCGGTCCACCGCATTCTGGACTCGAGACGGAGGGGACGCGGGTTTCAGTACTTGGTGGACTGGGAGGGTTACGGGCCGGAGGAGAGAAGTTGGGTCCCTGCTAGAGACATTCTGGATCACTCCCTTATTGATGATTACAATCAACAGGTAGGTCCTTCTGGGAGCGCCAGGAGGCGCTCCTAGGAGGGGGGGTACTGTCACGGTTCATGAATTCACCGGCTCACTCTGTGTGTGTGTGTGTGGGTGTGGCCGCTGATTGCTCCCGCTCGTTATCAGCGCCAGCTGTTACTCATTGTCTGTGCCCTCATATACTCGTGGTCTTGGTCTAGTGTTTGTCGGTTCGTTGTCTTGTTTTCCCTGTGCGTGTGTTTCTCTCCAGGCCGTGTACTGTGTTCTCCTCTGGTTCTGTTCTCCGCTGGACTACGTTCGCCTCCCTCTCCTGTGGAGGACTCTATGTGGGGCACGTTCGGGATCGCTAGTCTGGGTATTCCCTCGACGCTCTCGCCTACAGAGGATTGGGCTTCCCTGCTGCCTCGGCGCTGTTCAGACCCAGACACTTACGAACACACCCTATGTACCTGTACCTGTTACTTACCACCTGGATTACTTCAATAAATATTGAACTGTACTCGCTACTGAATCCTCCGTCCTTTTCACGTGACAAATATAACACATTAGATCTGGTAAAATATAATACAAAGAAACAATTGTTTTTTGTTTTTTGTACCATCATCTTTGAAATGCAAGAGAAAGGTCTTAATGAATAATTCTAGCCCAGGTGCAATTTAGACTTTGGCCACTAGATGGTAGCACTGTATGTGCAAAGTTTTAGAGCGATCAATTTTTTATATTTATTTTACCTTTATTTAACCAGGTAGGTTAGTTGAGAACAAGTTCTCATGTATAACTGCAACCTGGCCAAGATAAAGCAAAGCAGTTCGACACATACAGTGGGGCAAAAAAAGTATTTAGTCAGCCACCAATTGTGCAAGTTCTCCAACTTAAAAAGATGAGAGAGGCCTGTAATTTTCATCATAGGTACACTTCAACTATGACAGACGAAATGAGAAAAAGAAATCCAGAAAATCACATTGTAGGATTTTATATTTATTTATTTGCAAATTATGGTGGAAAATAAGTATTTGGTCAATAATAAAAGTTTATCTCAATACTTTTTTATATACCCTTTGTTGGCAATGACAGAGGTCAAACGTTTTCTGTAAGTCTTCACAAGGTTTTCACACACTGTTGCTGGTATTTTGGCCCATTCCTCCATGCAGAGCAGTGATGTTTTTGGGCTGTCGCTGGGCAACACGGACTTTCAACTCCCTCCAAAGATTTTCTATGGGGTTGAGATCTGGAGACTGGCTAGGCCACTCCAGGACCTTGAAATGCTTCTTACGAAGCCACTCCTTCGTTGCAGTGTGTTTGGGATCATTGTCATGCTGAAAGACCCAGCCACGTTTCATCTTCAATGCCCTTGCTGATGGAAGGAGGTTTTCACTCAAAATCTCACAATACATGGCCCCATTCATTCTTTCCTTTACACGGATCAGTCGTCCTGGTCCCTTTGCAGAAAAACAGCCCCAAAGCATGATGTTTCCACCCCCATGCTTCACAGTAGGTATGGTGTTCTTTGGATGCAACTCAGCATTCTTTGTCCTCCAAACACGACGAGTTGAGTTTTTACCAAAAAGTTCTATTTTGGTTTCATCTGACCATATGACATTCTCCCAATCCTCATCTGGATCATCCAAATGCTCTCTAGCAAACTTCAGACGGGCCTGAACATGTACTGGCTTAAGCAGGGGGACACGTCTGGCACTGCAGGATTTGAGTCCTGGCGGCGTAGTGTGTTACTGATGGTAGGCTTTGTTACTTTGGTCCCAGCTCTCTGCAGGTCATTCACTAGGTCCCCGTGTGGTTCTGGGATTTTTGCTCACCGTTCTTGTGATCATTTTGACCCCACGGGGTGAGATCTTGCGTGGAGCCCCAGATCGAGGAAGATTATCAGTGGTCTTGTATGTCTTCCATTTCCTAATAATTGCTCCCACAGTTGATTTCTTCAAACCAAGCTGCTTACCTATTGCAGATTCAGTCTTCCCAACCTGGTGCAGGTCTACAATTTTGTTTCTGGTGTCCTTTGACAGCTCTTTGGTCTTGGCCATAGTGGAGTTTGGAGTGTGACTGTTTGAGGTTGTGGACAGGTGTCTTTTATACTGATAACAAGTTCAAACAGGTGCCATTAATACAGGTAACGAGTGGAGGACAGAGGAGCCTCTTAAAGAAGAAGTTACAGGTCTGTGAGAGCCAGAAATCTTGCTTGTTTGTATGTGACCAAATACTTATTTTCCACCATAATTTGCAAATAAATTCATTAAAAATCCTACAATGTGATTTTCTGGATTTTTTTTCCCCTCATTTTGTCTGTCATAGTTGAAGTGTACCTATGATGAAAATTACAGGCCTCTCTCATCTTTTTAAGTGAGAGAGCTTGCACAATTGGTGGCTGACTAAATACTTTTTTGCCCCACTGTACAACAACACAGAGTTACACATGGAATAAACAAACATACAGTCAATAATTCAGTAGAAGAAAAAAGTCTATATACAGTGTATGCAAATGAGGTAGGATAAGGGGAGGTAAAGCAGTAAATAGGCCATGGTGGTGAAGTAATTACAATATAGCAATTAAACACTGATATGGTAGATGTGCAGAAGATGAATGTGCAAGTAGAGATACTGGGGTGCAAAGGAGCAAGATAAATAAATACAGTATGGGGATGTGGTAGTTATTTACAGATGGGCTATGTACAGGTGCAGTGATCTGTGAGCTGCTCAGACAGCTGGTGCTTAAAGCTAGTGAGGGAGATATGAGTCTCCAGCTTCTATTCAAAATGTTGTTTTAAGACCGCCCAAATGTGCCTAATTGGTTTATTCATACATTTTCAAGTTCATAATTGTGCACTCTCCTCAAACAATATCATGGTATTCTTTCACTGTAATAGCTAATGTAAATTGGACAGTGCAGTCAGATTAACAAGGATTTAAGCTTTCTGCCCATATCAGATATGTCTATGTCCTGGGATTTTTTGTTTTGTTTCTTACAACCTCATGCTAATCACATTAGCCTACGTTAGCTCAACCGTCCCGAGGATGAGACACCGATCCTGTAGAGGTTAATTTTAACTGAACTATTTTTCAAGATGAACTAGTGTTTATGTTGATTCATCCGAGATCACAATCCTGCAATAAAGAGGGGAAGGGAATCTGTCTCTAAATTGTCTGTCTTTCTGTGTTTTATTCTCAAATGAACATTACTTTTTTGATCAGTCATAAGCTCTCCATTTAGTTTTATATGATTGTCACTATTATTTCAGGATATATGCCATGTGAACCCATTTTGCAGCTGATAATGGCATGTAAATGCCAATGCAGCCATAGGCCTACAGCAGTGGTTCCCAACTCCAGTCCTTGAGTAACCTAACAGCATACATTTGTGTTGTAGCACCGGACAAACATACATAATTCAACTTATTTAGGGCCTGATGATTAGTTGACAAGTTGAATCAGGTGTGTTTGTCGGGGCTACAATAGAACTGTACTGTTGGGGTACTCAAGGACGAGTTGAAAACCACTGATCATTAACATAAAGAGGTGCAACTATGTACAGTTGAAGTTGGAAGTTAACATACACCTTAGCCAAATACATTTAGTTTTTTACAATTCCTGACATTTAATTCCCTGTCTTAGGTCAGTTCAGATCACCACTTTATTTTAGAATGTGAAATGTCAGAATAATAGTAGAGAGAATGATTTTTCATCTTTTATTTCTTTCATAACATTCCCAGTGGGTCAGTAGTTTACATACACTCAATGAGTATTTGGTATCATTGCCTTTAAATTGTTTAAGAATGAGAATGATTTTTCAGCTTTTATTTCTTTCATAACATTCCCAGTGGGTCAGTAGTTAACATACACTCAATGAGTATTTGGTATCATTGCCTTTAAATTGTTTAAAAACTTGTTGGGGAGTAGCCGCTGAGGGGTCGGTTTTGGAGAGTCTGGCGTGCCTAAAGTAAAATGCTTGCCACTCAGGCTCAGAAATTAGGATATGCACATAATTAGAACTATTGGATAGGAAACACTCTGAGGTTTCCAAAAGTGTTAACATTCTGTCTGTGAGTGTAACAGAACTCATTTGGCAGGCAAAAACCAGAGAAGATTCCATCCGGAAATTTCATTCTGGTGGCTTATGGCTCATTTAGAGAGACTGCCTATTGAAAAGTATTTAAACCAGGAAACTGAATGTAGTACCTATTGATTCCACTGGATGTCAGCAGTGTATAGGTAAAGTTTAATGGAAATCGGAACCATTGTGTTCAATCGGTAGAGGTTTTAGTCAGGGGAGCTATTTTTCAGTTGCACGTTTTTGGGCGCACGTTTGGCTGAGCGGTCCATTTTATTTGACTTACATAACGTTTAGGTGACCATCCAAGTGAAAGATTATCACTTTTATTCATAAAAGATAAGCTAAGGTTGCATTTTAATTGGTTTTTGTTTTGTTGAGGGAAAGTTTATAGGTTTAAATGAACGCGTTCTCCTTCACGTTGGATTTTCTGAACACAAGGTGCCAACCAAACGGAGATTGAAGGATATAATAAATTACTTTTTCTAACCAAATACCCATGGATTGTCTTCGTTGGACACTTAGGAAGCCCTCTGCAGAAGTTCTACAAAAGGTAAGGCACAGGTTTTCCTGTGAAATGCATTTTCTATCGACCGCGCTGGCTAAAGATTTCATGGTTATGGAAAATATTGAAGGTGCTACCCTCAAACAATCAAATGTAGTGCTTTCGCCGTAAAGCCTTTTTGAAATCCGACAACGCTGTGATATTGCCAAGAAGCAGAGCTTTTGATGAGTATGATATTTGATGAGTATGATACTTGTATATTGGTGCATTTTTAATAATTCAACTTTTGGATTTTGTCTTGCATTTCACCTGGTAGTGTCGGGAGTGGGGCGCTAGCGCAGCACTTATCCCTAAGAAGTTCCTGTTAGGGCTAGGGGGCAGTGTTCGGAGGATCGGAGAGTCTGGCGTGCCCAAAGTAAAATGCCTGGTACTCAGGCCCAGAAACTAGGATATGCACATAATTAGTAGTATTTTGGATAGAAAACACTGACATTTCTAAAACCATTAAATTAAGGTTTCAGGCTTTTATCTTGAAAAATCAAGGAGTAAGAGCTGTTCTTCCTGGGGTCTCATGAAGTGTCCTGTTCTGGTTTGCGCACGTGACAGTGAGCGCGCTCTTTTCTATTTTTCTTTTCTATTCAACAGCATATAATCCATCTGAAATATTTATATTCATATTAGTGTATCTGAGTATTGATTAGAATCGCTGTTTGACTTGTTTCGACAAACTTTACTGGTACTTTTGGGATATTGTTTGTCTGCATGGATGAACGCCTTTGAGCAGGTGGACTACTGAACAAAACGCGCCAACCAAATGGAGCTTTATTGATATAAAGAGGGACTTTATCAAACAAAAGGACCATTTATTGTGTGGCTGGGATCTTCAAAGGTAAGCAATTTATTTCATCGCTATTTGTGAGTTTTGTGACACCTCTGCTGGTTATGTTATTATGCTAATTGAATATGTGTGTGGGGCGCTGTCATCAGACAATCAAATGCTATGCTTTCGCCGTAAAGCCTTTTTGAAATCTAACAACGCACCAAAAGCATTGCCGCCATGGTCCGACGGGAACCCGGGTGGCAGGCAAGCCTGGAGAAATGGGCCCACTCTAGGACCGCAGGGCGGACAGAGTCAGGCACAAACATTCAATTATCAGGGCCCCCCCTAGGGTTCGTCTGGGACCGCTGCGCTTCCCGGACCTGTTTCCTTATACCGCAGTTGAGTGCAGGCATCAGGCACAAGGTGGGAAGGATGGTCTCGGTCTCCGGGGTTGTACCTATGGGGCTATAGCGGCGGGACAGTGCATCCGGCTTCACATTCTTGGATACCGGCCGGTATGAGAGGAACAGTTGAACCCTGTGAACAGCAGGGTCCATCTGGCTTTCCTGGAGTTGAGGCGCTTGGGGGTGTGGAGATACTCCAGGTTCTTGTGGTTGGTCCACACGATGAATGAATGTTCTGCCTCCTTCAGTCAGTGCCTCCATTCCTCCAATGCCATCTTCACTGAGAGAAGCTCACGATTCCCCACATCGTAGTTATTTTCCGTGGTATTGAGGCAGTGGGAGAAGAAGGAGCAGGGATGTAGCTTGAGGACCAGGACAGAACGTTGGAACAGGACCACCCTCACTCCGACATCAGAAGCATCGGCCTCCACCACGAACTGACGGGAAGCTGTGGTGAAGCGATGTTTGAGGTCCCAGAACGCCCGGTCAGCAGCTGTAGACCACGTGAACAGAAGTTTGGGCAAGCTGAGTGCGGACTGGAAGGAAGCCAGGGTGCTGTAATCTCAGATAAAGCGGCGATAGAAGTTGGCGAACCCCAGGAAGTGTTCCAGCTGCACCCTGGAAGTAGATCCACCACCGCTCTCACCTTCCCGGGATCCATTTGCAAACTGCCTGTGGGGCGTTGGTAAGGCCAAATGGCATGACCAGATAGTCGTAGTGACCGCTGGCCGTGTTGAAGGCGATCTTCCACTTTTCCCCTTCCCGTATCCACACTAGGTGGTAGGCATTCCATAGATCCAGCTTGGAAAACATGGTGGCCACCTGGAGTGGCTCGAAGGCCGAGGAGATAGCAGTTCTTCACCGTTATGTCGTTGAAACTCCAGTAGTTGATGCACGGGCGCCGGCGGGTGAAGAAGAAGGACGGATAAATCCTGCAGCAAGGGAGTCCCCAATGTAGGTCTCCATTGCCTTGGTCTCTGGTCCCGACAGAGAGTACAGTCGTCCCCGGTGCGGAGTCGTGCTAGGGAAAAGGTCAAACCCGCAGTCATAAGGTCGGTACGGTGGGAGCGAAAGTAGCCCTTGCTGAACACCTCCCGGAGGTCCTGGTACTCCGCAGGTATGGCGGAGAGGTCCGGGGCACCTTCCGAGCCCCCAGGAAGATGTCCCGGGCCAGGTTGTGCTGACTTCAGGCAATGGCCGTGGCAGAACGAGCTCCAGCCCATGATGGCACCAGTAGACCCCAATACCACGGGAATCAGAGGGGACTTGCTGAGTAGGAACTGGATAGCCTCACTGTGGTTCCCTGACACATGTAGGTTGATGGGAGGGGTGTTGTGGGAGACTCAGCCTATAGAGCGCCTGTCCAGCGCTCTAATGTTCATGGAAATGGAGAGGGGCTGAGTGGGGATGTTCAGCTCGGATACCAGGGTAGTATCGAAAAATCTCTCGTCGGCCCCAGAGTCAATGAGAACCCGGAGAGATTTGGACTGGTCTCCCCACAGCAAAATGGCATGAAAAGGGGTGCAAGCAAGGGAAGCAGGAATGTTCTCCATGTGGCCCACCAGAGTACTCGCTCCTACCGGTGAGACGTTTTTTTTAAAGGACAAGAGCACACGAAATGACCAAGAGTCCCACAATACAGACAGGTCTTCGTGTCAATCCTGTATTGCCATTGCGCTGGCGACAGCCCAGCTCTGCCTAGTGGCATAGGCTCAGGAAGCTGTGACTCGGCCGTCTTCCTCAGGGAAGCCTCGGGTTCTCTCGGGAACGAGACCGTCAGGAGTTTACAGGAACATATCAAACAGTGCCTCTTGATTGCAAGCGCTCTCCGCTGCCAATGTGCGGAAATCCACCATGGGATTAGCCCAGGTGAGAGCCCTCCCGGACATCAGTGTGATGAGGTAGGCTATCTTGGAGCGATCCGAGGGGAAGGAGGAGGGCTGAAGCTCGAAGACAAGGGCACACTGAGCTAGGAACGCCCAACAGGTGTTCGGCTCTCTATTGAAGCGTTCTGGAGGAGGTAAGAAAAGTGGGGCTCCCGAGAAGGTGGAGTGATTGATTGAGACGGCGCTGCTAGCAGCTGAGACGCTAAGGAAATGTGGGGTTACCACCGTGGTAGGCGGCCTCCCAGACAACCCGTGGAACTGTTCCAGCAAACCGCCCAACGCCTGGTCATGGCGTTCAGCCAACATTTGGACCCCCTCCACAAGGCCATGAAGCAATTCCTCGTGCCTACCTATGGTGGCTCCCTGGGTGGAGATGGGGTTGCGCAGCTGGCCCGGGTCTGCTGGGTCAGTCAGGGCCAGTTCGTACTATCAGAAATCAAGATAAGACCCAGATGCAGACATGTCGAATTGACAATGGTTTAATATTCCAACAGTGGCAGGTCAAGGGACAGGGACAGGTCAAGGCAGGCAGGGGTCAGTAAGCCAGAGGTAGGGCAAAGGTACAGGTCGGCAGGGCAGGCTCAGGGTCAGGGTAGGCAGAGGTCAACATTCCAGAGGTAAGGGACAGGTCAGCAGGCAGGCTCAGGGGCAGGCAGAGTGGCCAGGCAGGCGGGCTCAGAGTCAGGACAGGCAAGGGTCAAAACCAGAAGGGTGAGAAAAAAGCAGGAGCTGATAACAAAAATGCTGGTTGACTTGACAAACAAATCAAATCAAAGTGTATTTCTCACGTGCGCCGAATACAACAGGTGTAGACCTTACAGTGAAATGCTTACTTACAGGCTCTAACCAACAGTGCAAAAAATAATAACACATGTAGGTTGATGGGAGTGGCAACGGAGAGAACGGAGAGAACACAGATATAAATACACAGGCAATAATGGGGAAGATGAGCAACACCTGGAGGGGGTGGAGGCAATACAAGGACAGGTGAAACAGATCAGGGTGTGACAAACTGTTCCGAGGAGACTGAGTGAATCATGAATTTATGGTCGAATTTCTGCAAAGAAACCACTACTAAAGGATACCAATAATAAAGAAGACTGATTTTTGGTTCCAACCGCCGTGTCTTTGGGACTCGGCTAGCTATTATTCTACAATGTAGAAAATAGTAAAATAAAGAAAAACCCTTGAATGAGTAGGTGTGTCCAAACTTTTGACTGGTACTGTATTAAATATAGATAGGCCTATTAAGATAATAGCCTACAAGGCTTTAACAAAAACATACTTGATCTTAACAAGATTTTCCATAAATCCACTCAAGTTTTTTCAACTGTCTTCTGACTGTGATTAGAGCGATGACGATATTGTGCCGTGAAGCCAGAAGATTCCTGATGGCTTTCGCCGATTGCTCATCATCTTCATGCTTCAGTGAGTTGATGGCTTGAATAGTCTCAATGGAAATGGAATACAAAAGCAATCTTAAAATGTGCAGCATACAGTAAAGATTAGCAGTAGATTTTTTTAAACAGACCAAAGATGATTACACAACAGTTCACTTGACACAAGACTGATATTAAACATTACACTGTTGATTTAATGTGCATATTACATGTACTGTACTTCTCACAGAATTTGTCAAAAACATCATCTGAAAATACTCTGGATACATTCAGTAACAGGAATATTCATTTACATTTTTGATTAGGAGCAAGATAAGAAAAAACAATTACAAGGGTTTGAGTGAGAGGTCTAACTAGTGTCTCCAAGTGGCCACACACCTCTCCAAACTGTGCACAGTTCCTAAGTAATTTCTATGCACTTTTATGACTCAAGGAAAGAGCCTTCAACTATAAGGTCAAAACTGATAGACTCCTCTCAATTTACAGCATTTCCCTCACTCAGACAACAACAAATGTGCAAAAGTAGCCCAAATAGCGGGAGGGATGAGGGCAACTTCCTATCTTGCACGGTGCTCAAGTTTATAACGGCTGTCAGTCAAAACCCATAAAGTGCTGTGAACTGGGCTACAACAAAAATAATTGTCAATAAAGGTCAGGATATAATATCAACAACAGAGTGGAGAATGGAATGAAAATGGAACGAGTCACATTTGAATTGAAACTACCAGATTTAATTGAAATTATCAAATTTTGGCCTTTAACCATCTGAATATTTCATACAATATTCTGCCCATATTGGGACTTGGCTTGCTTGATTTTCTTCCCTTTTTTCTTCCTACAGGCCTAAAATGAAATGTATAATTACATTTTAATCAGGATTTGTTATTCTGGTCAGCCATATTATATTGCTAAAATTCCAATACGTATTATGTTAAGTGACAACTTGAATCAAGTGAGTTAACTAACAGCTGGAGGTCCCTGATGAGAGAATTGAGAACCACTGACAGATTTGATCAACCTTTCACTATTGACACAAAGCCATACATGAGTCTTTCACAAGACACTGTCACTGGTTATTGACATGTATAACATCTACCCCCATAACACAACACATTAGATAAACTGGAATTGACGCTCTCACTTATGGTTGCACAAAAAGAGCTGTGAGCCTCCTCCCCTACATTTTAATTACCACTAAAAGAGCAAAGAACTGTAAAGAACCATTAAAGACTCAAATGTTTTTTTAATCATTATGGTTCCACATAGAACCTTCACCCTTCCCAAAGAATCCTTGAGGAACCCTCAGTTTTTTGTATATGGATTTCCTAATTAAGGTTGTATTCCTTTTTAAAACCAGCATGTGGATAAGATGTCCTAAACTGTCAGTTCTTGCATCTAGAGCACTGTGTATGAATTTGAGAGGGGATAATGAGCACTATCCCTCAGTAAATAAAAAAGTGTCAGCGCTACCGTTTTGTTGTTTTTCGAATTCCAGAATGTAGCTTTAGATGCAACTATCAATGCTTTTGTACAGCTCAAATGGGCCAACTGAGCTCTTCAGGTTATTAGAGTCCTCTTAAAAAAAGGTAATAAGGAAGTACAAACATAAGTGTGGAGGGAAACCAGTCCTATCTTCCACAATCATATTTGAAACACTACAACATAAAAAAAACACATAAAATCATATTTGCTGGTATTTAGACATATCCTCGCTTTTCCTTCTGGAGCACCACAAGGCCAGTTCGAAGGCTATTTACAGCACACTGATCTCTAATTGACTTGCTAATGTTCACTTTTCATTCCGTTGCCATGGGTTACCGGTTGGCTGGCAATCTGACAGCAGGCTAACAGACAGGCTTGATTAGTGGTCTCCGGTTCTGTCTATCTCTGCGCATGGCTGAGCTGCCTGGTCATTTATCCACTAATAAGCCCCTAATGGGCCCAATATTCAGTGGTATGTCACTGCTACATGACAGAAAATGCCTACATGTCTTCACCACCTTTTGACAAGTTGCTTGTCTCACATCAAACCTTGTCATTTACAGGAGAGGAGGCTAAGGGTAAAGAACTCAGTGTTAACACTGAGACAAGGATTTTTTCATTCACTCCTTAGCCACAGATCTCCTCGCCTGCCCCTAGGAGAACTATATTCATAGATGGTGTGATAAAGATCACATTAATGCAGCTTTGAAGCTTACACAATGATTGTTCAGATTTTGATATAAGACTTAGGAGTGTTTGTCCATTAAAGAGTTTGTGTGCTAGAATATTTGGCACCCAAACCCTGTGTCTTTGATTTGTATATTTCAGTTGTGAAATTTATTCTAACCTCAGTTGTCATAGGAAACAAATGCCGACAAGGAATCCCTTGCGGATTTAAAACTATGGGCAAAATGAAAAACATGTTTTTAAACTCTTGGAAGAATGTTTCTAATGAACTACATGTTCACTCATTAGATGGTTCTCCAAACCCGCTTGCGTGATCGATTTGACAACATCCGGTGAAATTGCAGAGCCCAAATTCAAAATACAAAAATCGTAATGTTAAACACAAGTGTTGTTGTCACGTCTTCCGCCGAAGTTGGTCCCTCTCCTTTTTCGGGCGGCATTCGGCGGTCGACGTCACCGGTCTTCTAGCCACCGCCGATCCACATTTCATTTTACCGTTAGTTTTGTCTTCATTACACACACCTGGTTTCCAATCACTTAATTACATGTTCCTTATTTAAACCTCTGTTCCCCCCATGTCTTTGTGATTGATTGTTTGTTGTTTTGTGGTCTGTGTTATTGTGGAAATTGTTATCACGAAGTGTATTGTATTCGATACCGTTATTTTTGAGTAAAGTTGTTTGAATACTCAATTGTTGTCCTGCTCCTGACTCTGCCGTACTGTACCTACATGTCAGAGACCCATTACAGAATCAATCACCCAAAATGGAGTCAGCAGGAGCACACCAACCTCCTCCAGTCGAGGAGCGCCTTCAGCAGCACGCGACCATGTTACAGAGTCTCGACACCGCCATGGATCGCGTGCTGAAGAGTATGGAGCGATGGGAGAGAGGAGGTTTTTCAGCTCCTCCACCTTCATCACCACCTCCCACTCCACAACCCACACAGCTGTCCACCCTTCCTTCACCTGGTCCCAGTGGGATTCGGCTTGCGCTCCCAAGGGCGTATGATGGAACGGCTGCCGGGTGCCAGGGGTTCCTACTCCAGCTAGAGCTCTACCTCTACCCTACCCCATCTCCTGCTTATCTGGGAAAGCCCTGGAGTGGGCCAACGCCGTATGGGGGGAGGACGGAGCGGCGTTGGACCACTACGAGGAGTTCACCCGCCGCTTTAGGACAGTGTTTGACCATCCACCTGAGGGTAGAGCGGCGGATGAACGCCTGTTCCACCTCAGGCAGGGGACGAGGAGTGCACAGGACTTTGCACTGGAGTTCCGCACCCTGGCCGCCGGAGCAGGATGGAATGACAGGGCCCTGATCGACCACCATTACAGATGCAGTCTGCGCGAGGACGTCCGACGGGAGCTGGCATGCAGGGACACCACCCTATCCTTCGACCAGCTGGTGGACATGTCCATCAGGCTGGATAACCTGCTGGCCACCCGTGGATGTTCGGATCAGGGCCTGTTATTTCCATCCCCCAGCACCTCTGCTCCAACACCTATGGAGCTGGGAGGGGCTGTGCTGAGGGGGGCCGGAGGAGGGACCTACATGTCAGAGACCCATCACAGTTGTACATCATTCTTTAGCTTAGAATCTTAGTAATCAAACCGCTTTGGCCCATTTACAATAGGCTTTACGGTGAAAGCGATAAAATAAATCACTTACCTTTGAAGATCTTCCTATGTTTGCAATCCCTAGGGTCCCAGCTACAAAATGAATGGTTGTTTTGTTTGATAAAGTCCCTCGTTATATCCCAAAAACTCTGTTTAGTTGGCACGTTTGGTTCAGTAATCCACCCGTTCAACTCGTTCAACATGCAGGCAAAGGAATCCTAAAAGTGACCAATAAACGTCCAACACAAGTCAAACAAAGTTCTCAGGTACCCTAATATGTAAATAAACTATAATATTTAAGACGGAATGTAGTATGTTCAATACCGGAGATAAATAACGAAGAGCGCGCCCTCAGTCATGTGCGCCACAAGCCTACAGCCACAATGGATGTCCTTCAACTTCTTCATCAGTTTTCAAAAAACAAGCCTGAAACCTTGTCTAAAGACTGTTGACATCCACTGGAAGCCATAGGTACTGCACTCTGGGAGCTATTATTTTTATTGTTCAATAGCAAAGCATAAAAGGTTTTCGCCTGCCATATCAGTTCTGTTATACTCACAGACATTATTTTAACAGTTTTAGAAACTTCAAAGTGTTTTCTATCATACAACAAATGACATGCATATCTTAGCTTCTGGGCCTAAATAACAGTTAGTCTACTTTGGGCATGCCACACTCTCCGTACTTCCAAACACTGCCCCCTAGCCCAAAGTTAAAGTTGGCTATAACAGATCGTACCATTCTCTAAGCAGTAGGAAGCAGATTATTCCGCCAATCTTTTTACCTGTTCTTGACTATGGTGATGTTATTTATCAAAGTGCAGCTGCTACTACTCTTAAACCTTTGGATGCCATCTACCATAGTGCCCTTTGTTTTGTTACAGACGACAGTTTTGATACTCATCACTATCCTGTATCAAAAGGTGGCTGGACTTCGCTAAAGACCGGTAGATCTCTACATTACTCCCTTTTTGTCCTACTCCATAAACTTCCATCGTATCTAACCTTGCTGTTGAGTTGCTAGGATTGGTTAACTCTTGAGGTTCCTAGGGTCTCCACCGAGCTAGTTAAATCTGCTTTTAGTTTTAATGCACTGTAAAGCTGGAACAAAATTTGAAATATATTTCATCTTGATGTTCTGGTGCTGTTCGGGCAATTTAAAGTATTTATTTGGGAATTTTTTGGGTGATTGTTTTTCTGGGTGATTTGTGAAGTTTTATTTCTGCTTACCATTAATGTGTTTTTGTAATCTAATGTGTGTGTGTGTGTGTGTGTATGTATACTATATATTTACAGTACCAGTCAAAAGTTTGGACACACCTACTCATTGAAGGGTTTTTCTTTATTTGTACAATTTTCTACATTGTAGAATAATAGTGAAGACATCAAAATTATTATTTTTGATTTTAGATTCTTTAAAGTAGCCAGCCTTTGCCTTGATGGCAGTTTAGCACAGTCTTGCCATTCTCTCAACCAGCTACGCCTGGAATTCTTTTCCAAAAGTCTTGAAGGTGTTCCCACTTATGCTGAGAACTTCTTGATTGCTTTTCCTTCACTCTGCGGTCCAACTCATCCAACTCATCCCATCCATCACTCTTCTTCTTGGTCAAAAGCCCTTACACAGCCTGGAGGTGTGTTGGGTCATTGTCCTGTTGAAAAACAAATGATAATCCCACTAAGCATAAACCAGATGGGATGGTCTATCGCTGCAGAATGCTGTGGTAGCCATGCTGGTTAAGTGTGCCTTGAATTCTAAATAAATCACAGACAGTGTCACGAGCAAAGCATACCCACACCATCACACCTCCTCCTCCATGCTTCATTGTGGGAACCACACATGCAGAGATTATCCGTTCACATACTCTGCGTCTCAAAACCAAAAATCTCACATTTCGACTCATCAGACCAAAGGACAGATTTTCACCGGTCTAATGTCCATTGCTCGTGTTTCTTGGCCTAAGCAATTCTCTTATTATTATTGGTGTCCTTTAGTAATGGTTTCTTTGCAGCAATCGACCATGGTGGCCTGATTCACGCAGTCTCCTCTGAACAGTTTATATTGAGATGTGTCTGTTACTTAAACTCTGTGAAGCATTTATTTGGGATGCAATTGCTGAGGCTGGTAACTCTAATGAACTTATCCTCTGCAGCAGAGGTAACTCTGGGTCTTCCTTTCCTGTGGCAGTCCTCATATGAGCCAGTTTCATCATAGCACTTGATGGTTTTTGAGACTGCACTTGAAGAAACTTTCAAGAACTGACTTTTCCGCTTTGACTGACCTTTATGTCTTAAAGTAATGATAGACTGTCATTTTTATTTGCTTATTTGAGCCATTCTTACCATAATATGGACTTGGTCTTTTTCCAAATAGGCCTATCTTCTGTATACCAACCCTACCTTGTCACAACACAACTAATTGGCTCAAACGCATTGAGAAGGAAAGAAATTAATTGAAATGCAATCGAGGTGACTACCTCATGAAGCTGGTTGAGAGAATGCCAAGAGAGTGCAAAGCTCTCATCAAGGCAAAGGTTTCTACTTTTGAAGAATCTCAAATTTGTTTAACACTTTTTGGGGTTCCATATGTGTTAATTCATAGTTTTTATTTCTTCTCTATTATTCTACAATGTAGAATATAGTACAAATAAATAAAAACCCTTCAATGAGTAGGTGTGTCCAATCTTTTGACTGGTACTGTTTAATGTGTATTTTATATTGCATAATACAGGGCACATTTGGAAAATAGACCAACATCCTCCAACGAACCATCAAACAGGCAAAGAATCAATACAGGACTAAGATCGAATCCTACTACACGGGCTCTGATGCTCGTCGGATGTGGCAGGGCTTGCAAACTAGCACGGATTACAAATGGAAACCCAGCCGGAGCTTCCCAGTGACGCGAGCCAACCAGACAAGATAAGTGCCTTCTATGCTTGCTTCGAGGCAAGTGACACTGAACTATGCATGAAAGCACCAGCTGTTCCGGACGACTGTGTGATCACACTCTCCATAGCCGATGTGAGTAAGACCTTGCAACAGGTTAACATTCACACGGCCGCAGAGCATGCGCTGACCAGCTGGCAAGTGTCTTCACTGATATTTTCAACCTCTCCCTGACCCAGTCCGTAATACCTACATGTTTCAAACAGACCACAATAGTCCCTGTGTCCAAGAAGGCCAAGGTAACCTGCCTAAATGACTATTGTCCCGTAGCACTCACATCTGTAGCCAAGAAATTCATTGAAAGGCTGGTCATGGCTCACATCAACACCACAATCACAGAAACCCTGTACCCACTCCAATTCGCATACCGCCCCAACAGATCCACAGATGACACAATTTCTATTGCACTCCGCACTGCCTTTTCCCACCTGGACAAAAGGAACACCTACGGGAGAATGCTGTTGATTGACGACAGCTCAGCGGTCAACACCATAGTGTTAATAAGCTAAGGATCCTGGACTTCATGACAGGCCGCCCCCAGGTGGTAAGTGTAGGTAACAACACATATGCAATGCTGCTCCTCAATACGGGAACCCCTCAGGGCTGCATGCTCAGTCCCCTCCTGTACTCCCTGTTCACTCATGACAGTGTGGCCATGTACGACTCCAAAACCATCATTAAGATTGCTGGTGGAAGGCCTGATCACCGACGACGATGAGACAACCTATAGGGATTAGGTCAGAGACCTGGCAGTGTAGTGCCAGGACAACAACCTCTCCCTCATTGTGAGCAAGACAAAGGAACTGATCGTGTACTACAGGAAAAAGAGGGCCGAACACACCCCCGTTCACATCAATGGGGCTGTAGTGGAACAGGTCGAGAGCTTCAAATTCCTTGGTGTCCATCACTAAGGACCTATCATGGTCCAAACACACCAAGACAGTCGTGAAGAGGGCACAACAAATCCTGACTGCTCGGCATTCGACCAAAAAGTGCTACAAAGGCTAGTGCGTATGGCCCAGTACATGACTGGAGCTGAGCTTCCTGCTATCCAGGAGCTGAGCTTCCTGCTATCCTATCCCAAAAAATTGTTGAAGACTCCAGCCACCCAAGTCAAAGACTGTTCTCTTTGCTACTGCACGGCAAGCAGTACCGGAGCGCCAAGTCCGGAACCAAAAGGTTCCTAATCAGCTTCTACCCCCAAGCCATGAACTGCTGAACAGTTAATCAAATGGGTACACTGACTATTTGCATTTACCCCTTTATTTTAATATGATTTATTATTATTTCTGCACTGTCTCTCTTGGACAGGCTTGATATACACTCACTGGACTCTAACCATACACTCTCACATACTACACTGACACTCCAACACACACACACACACACACACACACACACACACACACACACACACATTTATATCCCTTCACACTCTTCACATATGCTGCCCGTACCTACATGTACTTATTACCTCAATTACCTCAACTAGCCTGTACACCTGTACATTGACTCGGTTCCGGTATCTATTGCATACAGTCTTTATTGTTATTGTTCATTTGTTTTGTTAAAATGTTTCCTTTAATTTAGCAATTTGTTCTTAATTACTTTTTTAAAACTTTGCATTGTTGGTTAAGGGCTCGTAAGTAATGTTTACTACATCTGTTGTATTCGCTGCATGTGACAAATAAGATTTGATTTGATTATGTGCAGAAATAAAAAAACAAGAGACAGGCGCAGAACATGGATCTGCAAATGGTTGGGCAGACAAGGACAATATGACTTACATTCTACAGAGGGAATTGGAGGTGAAAACTTTTAATGTTAAAAAGGCAGCTGCATTCTCTCTACAGCTCCACCAGTCTGTCATAATTATGTCTATTTTTACAATTTCGATTCTTAAAATCTTACCCTAACCACACTAATAACCTTATACCTAACCTTAAATGTGATATAGCCAATCTTGACTTTGTGACTGAGGGAACTAGTGACAACCTGCGTGTTGTTGTTGCTTTCCTCTTCACCATCATTTTTTTGGTCTCACATGCTGAGTGTTTATTGGCTTTTGGTAGTAGTCCTTGTCTAATCCTCATGCTCAAACTACAAGATGCACGACCACAATTTCTGAAATTTACTGGGATTTCCGACAGGGGTCTGGAGAACGGAACAGCCATCATCGGTGAGTCCTTGACCCGCTCAAACTACCCGAGTCCCGAATTAATGATTGTAGACCAAGTTCATAGGATTTCACCCCGATCATGAACATTCGTCTAGGACGGCAAAAACGTGGCAATTTTGTGGCGAAATTGTGTAGTCTATGCCTGGCATAGTGGAGTGAATGTTATTTATAATAAGAAAATCAGACCTCTCTGAAATGAAAATGCATGGCCCTCCCTTCAATAAAATATATACTGAACAAAAATATAAACCCAACATGTAAAGTGTTGGTCCCACGTTTCATGAGCAGCAATAAAAGATCCCAGAAATGTTCCATTCGCACAAAAACCTTATTTCTCTCAAATGTTGTGCACAAATTTGTTTACATGCCTGTTAGTGAGCATTTCTCTTTTGCCATGATAATCCATCCACCTGTCAGGAGTGGAATACCAAGAAGCTGATTAAACAGCATGATCATTACACAAGTGCAAATTGTGATGGGGACAATAAAAGGCCAACCTAAAATGTGCAGTTTTGTCACACAACACAAAGCCACAGCCACAAATTTTGAGGGAGCGTGCAATTGGCATGCTGACTGCAGGAATGTCCACCATAGCTGTTGCCAGATAATTTAGATAATTGCACATGACTGGGGCAGGGGTGCAGCCATGGGTGGGCCTGGGAGGACATAGGCCCACCCACTGGGGAGCCAGGCCCACCCATGGCTGCGCCCCTTCCCCAGTCATGTGAAATCCGTAGATTAGGGCCTCAGTTATTTATTTCAAGTGACTGATTTCATTATATGAACTGTAACTCAGTAAAGTCATTGAAATTGTTGGATGTTGCGTTTCTATTTTTGTTCTGTATATTTTACCTAAACCCTCCCTGAACGCTTGAAAAAAAAGTGACCCTCCCCTATACCCAAAATAATAATTAAAACCTAAAGTGGATAGTGGATATGTAAAAAAGTGGATATGTAAAATTATGTAAAATTGAATGTGATGTTTTTATAAAAAGCTGCAGCCGTGGTCTGAGCAGAGCCTTAGATCTGGTCGATAAATATGCATTACATGGAATTGCAGGAATTTTGATGGCTCACAGGGCTGCGGGCCAGAAGGTTGTGGGTTTGCAGACCACCATTGACAAGTGTAGGGGTGGAAAGATCTCCTTCATAGTAAAAGTATTGCTTGAATCTATTGTCATATTTGCAGCTTTTTATCAAAAATGTATGCAATTCTACGTCATTTTACATATTAGCAGAATCTTTTTTAATACCACACAAATTATTTTATTTTGTAAAATGGTTTCTTGCATCAAACACAACAACATTTTCAATCCCCTCCTTGTCTGAAGGACAAGTGGATAATGTCAAGCCCTACATGTTTAAAAGTAAAAAAAAAATGTAGGTCCTACATTGAACACCACATGTTGGCTGCTACTGTAGAATGAATGATAGAACAGCTATTTCCATGTTAAAGTTTTATGGGATGCATTTTCTCCATTGTTTTTTAATGTTAGGGCACTCTGGTAGGCCTACATTATGATCAAATAGCCACAGTAGCCTACTTGGCCACTGTTAAAACTGTAACTTAAAGAGGGTATAGCGCTCAGCAGACCTGACATTTGCTCAGTGAAAAAGAGGGAACGTGGTTTTTAATTGGGCACAGGGGAGGATAGTGTGTGTTTTTTCCTGGTTAACATTAGCTCTTTTGCAGGTTTTACTTTCTTTTAATTTCTTCCATCCTAGCCAAATATTTGCACTTTGTGACATCAGCTGATGTAAGAAGGGCTTTATAAATACATTTTATTGATTTCCTCATCTGCTTGCATACACCTCCCCTATATCAAGGTGTTTTGGTACTTCCCATATGAACTTTGCTTTTCCATGTGCTAACTTTTACTATACCACAGGTCAGTATAGTCTACCAGTCTAACAGTCTATCCTACCCACTATCTACCTCATAGTGACAATAGTGGTAGGTGGATAGTTTGTCCAGATCTGCAATAGGTTAACTAGCAATCATACCACATATAAAAGCATTCAAAGCTGCATAAATGTTAAATATGAATCCACAAAACAGGAATATCTGATACGCAAGCAGACAGGCCAGGTGCATCATTGAGCATGAAAGAACAGTGTAGAATAAAACACACAGTTCAGTAAGCTCCCCTATTGATCTTGTTGAGGAACAATACAATTATCCTTCCTAGACTATACTAGCCTACAACACAACAGTGCAATGAATAATTGCATTATTGTTTTCAAGTGAGTACAATATTATACTCTAGACTGCAGTGAAAATTTCATTTGAATAATGGCGCAAAAGCCCTGTGATTAAATTTTAAATTTTAATTTGTGTCCGTTGTGGGTCTACTCTCGACTGTTTATAAGGTCTAGAAAGGCACTGTAGCAGGCCAGTCTGTTTCAGATCATCATTCTTCCATGTTATCCTATAGTAATGTGGCCACATATGCACCCTCCGTCCCGGAAGGCCCAGTTATTTAAAAAATGATGTGCTATGTCTGCTCTCCAATCCCAGCGGCTCTTCCTCGCGCACCTAGAATCTATCGCTTCAATATAGCTTAAATATTTACAATTTAACTTTTAAAATGTATTATATTTTATATGTGGTATAAACACAACCAGTCACAATGTTTTAATCTGATTAAGCTACTCCAAAACATCCGTACCTTTATCCAAAATATAATTCCAGCATCCTCAAAATGTCTTGACATTGACCAGGTTTCCATCCAACCTTTTTATGCAGTAAAGTAGCCTACATGTCAGATAAAAGATGTCATTAGGTTACAGATTAAATCAATTATGATGAACTTCACAGGGTGGTGAAAGTGCATAGTTGTGAGGTTGATGCTCCTTTCAAAAAATATGGAGGGTGTTATTCATGAGACATAATGATCGATGCTTGCCTGCCATTTGACAAATATAAATTATCTCGCACTTCTGTCCATAATAATCTCATCATGTAGTAGGCTATACCTTCACTGTATCTGCAAGCTGTTGGCTAGAGCGCACGTGCTAATACCAGAGTGGAAACATTCGCTATACCTATGCAACATTTTGTAACAAAATCTAGAGTTGAAACGCAATGGAGACCCATTTAACTTGTATATTTTATTCGGTACATGTGAATTTAACCTCAACAGTTATTGTTATGTGCACTACGTATTTATGCACAGACTTTTGTCTGCAACAAGTACATTTTATGGAAACACAACTCTAATGGGAAAATGCACAAGGGTTTCCCTTAGCCGGTAATTGCGGCTTTCGGCAAATAAAAAAATGAAAAGCCAATAAATAAAATTGTAGTGAGCCAAATTTACCAGGAGAGAATCTCTATCATAGCTTACAGTACACCCCAAATTCACGCTTCAGTACCATTCTCTCATGCCTTGTGCACACTTGAGCCTGCTGCTTAGGAGAGAGCAAGTGAGTGAGGAGCATTGGCCTATAGGCCACTGTTGATTGTGAAGATGGAGGCCATTTTCATTGAAGTAAAACCAAAGTTGGAGGAAAAAGAGTATGCCTATAGTGAAAAGCTTACAAGGGGAATTTAAAAAATGGTGATTGACCAGATCAAAATAGTGTTTGACCAGACACAATGCTATTTTACAGTAAGGATGAATCAACACTATCCACGTCAGCTACTACAGCGACTGAAATTACTGCAACACTTAACAAAGAGATGCAGTTAGTTTCAGAATAGGTGGCAAGGAATAAGTTAGTCCTAAATATTTCAAAAACTAAAAGCATTGTATTTGGGACAAATCCTTCACTAAACTCTAAACCGCAACTAAATCTTGTGATAAATAACGTGGAAAGTGAGCAAGTTGAGGTGACTAAATTGCTTGGAGTAACCCTGGATTGTAAACTGTCATGTTCAAAACATATTGATACAACAGTAGCTAAGATGGGGAGAAGTATGTCCATAATAAAGCGCTGCTCTACCTTCACTATCAACAAGGCAGGTCCTACAGGCTCTAGTTTTGTGGCACCTGGACAACTGTTCAGTCGTGTGGTCAGGTGCCACAAAGAGAGACTTAGAGAAAACATTAATAATATGCATGTCAATCTCTCCTGACTCAAAGTGGAGGAGAAATTTACTTCATCACTACTTGCATTTGTGAGAGGTGTTAACATGTTGAAAGCACAGAACTGTCTGTTTAAACAACTAGTACATAGCTCAGACACCCATGCATACCCCACAAGACATGCCACCAGAGGTCTCTTCACAGTCCGCAAGTCCAGAACAGACTATGGGAGGCGCACAGTACTACATAGAACCATGACTACATTAAACTCTATTCCAAATCAGGTACTGATAAGAATACACATTATGAAATAGCGGGGATTGTGAAGCAACACAAACATAGGCACAGACATATGAATACACACTCATGATAACATACACACACGTACACATGGATTTTGTGCTGTAGTTATGTGTTAGTGGAGTAGGGGCCTGAGGGCACACACTTAGTGTGTTGTGAAATCTGTTATGAATGTATTGTAATCTTTTTTATATTGTATATCTGGCTGAATTTTGCCGGACCCCAGGAAGAGTAGCTGCAGCCTTGGCAGCAGCTAATGGGGGTCCATAATATATACAAATACAAATATGTTTTAATATTGTAGTGGAAGATGAGAATAACATTGGCATTGCCAAATGCAGGCTACTGTGCAACTCTCAATTCAGGTAGGATTCAATTTTGGAACTTACATTTATTTATTTGTTTTATCATTTTTATTATTGTATATCATGGTTATTATTGTAAGTGTATTTATCAATCAAAATTAGATTTTTAAATATGCAACACCTGTTTTGTTTTCTTTTGAGACATTTTCATTGGCTAAATTAAAATTGATCTGTCTTTTAATTGTGTGCTCCGTATTTAGTTTAACAGAGATTATAACTAGGTCTATTTCTGTCATTTGTTGGGTAGGGTAGGCACTTGCCTTTGTTGGTAATTACTGCAAGGTTTAAACCATATTTCATTCTGTTGAGCCATTTTCTTTGGCCAAATTAAGTTCCATTTCTAATGCCGCAATATTCTAGCCTGTTCCTATATTCCCTATAAACAATAGCTTGACTTACTTTGATATTAGCCTAATAAAGTTTTGAAACTTTTGTAAAGATTGGTGTGGTGTGGCTATTATTAAGCTTTAACTACTGAAAGCCTGTTCCTATATTCCCTATAAACAATAGCTTGACTTACTTTGATATTAGCCTAATAAAGTTTTGAAACTTTTGTAAAGATTGGTGTGGTGTGGCTATTATTAAGAACATCTGAATGATTCAGAGGACAACTGGGTGAAAGTGTTGTGGTCAGATGAGACCAAAATGGAGCTATTTGGCATCAACTCAACTCGCCGTGTTTGGAGGAGGAATGCTGCCTATGACCCCAAGAACACCATGCCCACCGTCAAACATGGAGGTGTTTTTCTTCTAAGGGGACAGGACAACTTCACCGCGTCAAAGGGACGATGGACGGGGCCATGTACCATCAAATCTTGGGTGAGAACCTCCTTCCCTCAGCCAGGGCATTGAAAATGGGTCGTGGATGGGTATTCCAGCATGACAATGACCCAAAACACACGGCCAAGGCAACAAAGGAGTGGCTCAAGAAGAAGCACATTAAGGTCCTGGAGTGGCCTAACCAGTCTCCAGACCTTAATCCCATAGAAAATCTGTGGAAGGAGCTGAAGGTTCGAGTTGCCAAACATCAGCCTCGAAACCTTAATGACTTGGAGAAGATCTGCAAAGAGGAGTGGGACAAAATCCCTCCTGAGATGTGTGCAAACCTGGTGGCCAACTACAAGAAACGTCTGACCTCTGTGATTGCCAACAAGGGTTTTGTCACCAAGTACTAAGTGATGTTTTGCAGAGGGGTCAAATACTTATTTCATTCATTAAAATGCAAATCAATTCATAACATTTTTCACATGTGTTTTTCTGGATTTTGTTGTTGTTATTCTGTCTCTCCATGTTCAAATAAACCTACCATTAAAATTATAGACTGATCATTCAGACAGAGAGAGATGGGGAGAGAGAGAAACAGAGAGAAAGACAGCATTGCAAATGTACTTAGACTTGAATATTTCAACAACTGTTCTCTTCCAAATTGTTAGGCAATCATACCTTGTTAGGCAACCAATCAACAGCCTCTCCTTCAACGTGATCAAGATAAAGGAGATGATTGTGGACTACAGGACAGAGCACGCCACGGGGCTGCAGTGGAGAAGGTTGAGAGCTTCAAGTTTTTACTTCTGCTCTTTAATTACTTGTTACTTTTATCTCTTCTTATCTATATTTTTTTGAAACTGCTCTGTCGGTTAGGGGCTTGTAAGTAAGCATTTCACTGTAAGGTCTACACCTGTTGTATTCGGCACATGTGACTAATACAATTTTATTTGATTATCTACTTATGGGGACGGATGGCCAGCCACACAGGAGAGTGATTTTTACTAAGGAGGCCGTGCTGACTGAGATGCATGCTGGCCATTTCGTAGTGAAGTGCATGATTGTCAAAATCAACCTACGCTTCTTCTGACGTGAAATTGTCAAGGAGCTGGGCAAGTGAAATTACCTTTTTGTTTATCAATTATATTATATCTGAAATTATGATTTTAATGGATGTCATGTCAGAGAGCCCACAATATTTCAATTTGTTCCTTTTTGCTTTAAAGGTCAGTACCCTGTCTAGCCTGACAGAAGTTTGAGAGGGCGAAGACTGGCGTCGGAGTTGAAGCCCATCAAAGTTGGTTCACCATGGCACATGATCGGTAAGTGTCCCAATTCCAATTTTGCCCTGATAAGTTGTAATGGTTTCTTTATTTGACCACAGTAGAGTTCAATAGTATTGTGTGTGTGTGTCTGTATCCTTACAAATATGAAAATCTGCATGTATGACACAGATACGGGTAAGAAAAGTCATCTTCTCTCTAACACTTTAATTAAATGTTAGGGGTGGACCTCATCGGACCATTCACGAAATCCAGGAATAGCAACAGCTGGTGTCTGACGGCGACCGATCACTTTACCAAGTGGGTGGAGGCAATACCCATTAATGTCAGTAAAGGAAGAGTGCGTGCTTAACTCTAAATTCCCTTCTGTAACCCATTAAAAAGGGTGCTTGGAACCAAACATTTATTTTCGTTTTGTATGATACCCATCAAGGACAAGACTAGCGAGGCCACCTCCTCACCTGCCCCCACAGGAGGTATCCCATCCACCCGAACCAGTGAGTTCGGATCAGTCTGATTCTCTGAATCGGAAGGGGACCAGCTATACTTTCAAAAAGTGTTGAAAAGTACATATCTCCCATTTATAACACTGCACTAATCCATCAAATTTTCTCACAATGAAGTGTAACCCGTGTGTTTGCTTGTTTACGTCTCTGTCTCCTACCCTGTTTGCTTTAACTCTGCTCCTGTTCTCTAGGAGCTAGGACCTGCCCAACACCCAGACGTGGATCCAACTGATGTCCTCCCATTACCAACCACCCTCCAACCACAAACAGATTTGCATATGAATGGAGTGGAAATTTGCTGATTTCGTGATTAATGTGTCAAGCGGATTACACGTTTTCTTTGCCATTTCCCGAAACGTAGCAATGTTTAAGACATGGATTTCATGTAATGTTAACAAGGTACCCAAAAGTAGTTAAAATGAATGTTTTCATTTTATTAGCTAAACAAATTTGTTTAAACAGCGAAATTTCCGAGGAAACCAGCCTTGTTTACATAGCGATCATGAAAAGAATGTCATTTAGGCTGTAATGATCTTCAAAATTCTAATCATTAGGCCATCACACTGTTGATATAGCAACGGACGCTAATAGTTTACCTAATCCCCTTGCGAAATAGAGGGGGACACTATTTGGCATGACAGGCCCTATTTAACAGTTTTATAATTATTCCCCTAATGTTGTGGAACATGCGTATTAGCCTACCTCCTCTTTCTCTATTGTTACTTCATTCTTTCCTTGCTTTAAACAGTTAAATTAATTGTTTCATTGTCCCAATAAAAATTTGTTGCATATATTTTATATAATTATAAATCTGATTGCCCCCTAGGTGATCATTGTCTGCAACTGGCTCTGATCGTGAAGTATTGAAACAGGCATAGAGAGAGTGAGCTCGCGTGTGGTGGTCGACGAACCTTCAACCTTCTGGCCTGTAGCCCTGCATGGCATCGACTGTGCCACAAAAGCATGTTGAAGTGGCAAAGTTGATATCGATGTTTATAAACACAGGGTCTCTGAAGTTATAAACCAACAGGGCTTTCTGTAAGGTAACAAGGTCAGATTGCAGCTTTGAAATAGCCTGTTCAACAGTTGGGGCAATGGCATACATATGAATATTACAAGTTTTAACAGATAGACCAATATTATTTATATAAATAGTAAAAAGAACAGGTCATATCCAGAAGACTTAACAGCATCAGAGATCACACATTGAGTCCTGTCTGACAGATCATTTTCAAACCACTTGCAAGAAGCCTGATCCGGGCCTATTTCAGTCAACCTTTAAATAAGAATGTGATGATCATCGATATCGAAGGCCTTGAAAAGGTCTATAATCAAATCCAATGTAATTTGTCACATGCGCTGAATACAACATGTGTACCTTACAGTGAAATGCTTACTTACAAGCCCTTAACCAACAATGCAGTTTTAAGAAAATACCCTCCCAAAAAAGTAAGAATAACAAATAATCAAAGAGCAGCAGTAAATAACAATAGCGAGGCTATATACAGGGGGTACCGGTACAGGGTCAATGTGCGGGGGCACCAGCGTCGAGGTAATATGTACATGTAGGTAGAGTTATTAAAGTGACTATGCATCGATAATAACAGAGAGTAGCAGAAGCGTAGAAGAAGGTGGTGGGGGGTAGTCCGGGTTGCCATTTGATTAGCTGTTCAGGAGTCTTATGGCTTGGCGCTCCGGTACCGCTTATTTTATTTAGACCTTTTTAGACAGAATCTCCATTGGAAGCTAGCGAGCTAACTAGCTACTAGCTACTAGCTATTTAGTCACTGTTAGCCACTGCTAGCAGCCTTTACCTTCTGGACAGACACCAGCCCTTTTTAGCCTGGATAATACTCGCCAGCCTGCCACTATCGGACTGTTTCTCCACTACAACGCCGGATCCCTGCCGTAAACCCTGGACCACTGATCTCCACAGCTAGCTAGCTGCCACTGAGTGACCCAGCCCTGAGCCAGGCCCACCTCCCGGCCTCCTCCCAAACACGGCTAGAACCCACTACTCCACCGGTTCCTTACCGTGAGCTCTCGACCCTGGCACCGGTTTCATCGCTGCTACCGAGTGGCTATAGTGGCTAACACCCCTGCCCCGAAGCTGGCTCCAGTTAGCCGCGAGCCAGACGCATCTCCCGGCTAGCAAAGGAAAGTCGACTGGTCTGCCGACGATTACTCCATCCGTTGTGCCTGCAACCAGCCTCTGTCGGACGTCGGAGCAGACGGTTCTACTAACCCCGGCCTGCTAACTCTAACTCAACTTCTGGACCCGTACAAATCAGCTGGACTAGATAATCTGGACCCTCTCTTTTTAAAACTATCCATTGTTGCAACTCCTATTACCAGTCTGCTCAACCTCTCTTTAGTGTCGTCCGAGATCCCAAAAGATTGGAAAGCTGCCGCGGTCATCCCCCTCTTCAAAGGGGGTGACACCCTAGACCCAAATTGCTATAGATCTATATCCATCCTGCCCTGCCTCTCTAAAGTCTTCGAAAGCCTAGTTAATTAACAGATCATTGACCACTTCGAATCCCATCGTACCTTCTCTGCTGTGCAATCCGGTTTCCGAGCTGGTCACGGGTGCACCTCAGCCACGCTCAAGGTACTAAACGATATCATAACCACCATTGATAAGAGACATTACTGTGCAGCCGTATTCATTGACCTGGCCAAGGCTTTCGACTCTGTCAATCACCACATCCTTATCGGCAGACTCAACAGCCTTGGTTTCTCTAATGATTGCCTCGCCTGGTTCACCAACTACTTTGCAGACAGAGTTCAGTGTGTTAAATCGGAGGGCCTGTTGTCCGGGCCTCTGGCAGTCTCTATGGGGGTGCCACAGGGTTCAATTCTTGGGCCGACTCTCTTCTCTGTATACATCAATGATGTCGCACTTGCTGCCGGTGATTCTCTGATCCACCTCTATGCAGACGACACCATTCTGTATACTTCTGGCCCTTCTTTGGACACTGTGTTAACTACCCTCCAGACGAGCTTCAATGCCATAACTCTCCTTCCGTGGCCTCCAACTGCTCTTAAACGCTAGTAAAACCAAATGCATGCTTTTCAACCGTTCGCTGCCTGCACCTGCCCGCCCGACTAGCATCACTACCCTGGACAGCTCTGACCTAGAATATGTGGACAACTACAAATACCTAGGTGTCTGGCTAGACTGTAAACTCTCCTTCCAGACTCACATTAAACATCTCCAATCCAAAATTAAATCTAGAATCGGCTTCCTATTTCACAACAAAGCCTCCTTCACTCATGCTGCCAAACTTGCACTAGTAAAACTGACTATCCTACCGATCCTCGACTTCGGCGATGTCATCTACAAAACAGCTTCCAATACTCTACTCAGCAAACTGGATGCAGTCTATCACAGTGCCATCCACTTTGTCACCAAAGCCCCTTATACCACCCACCACTGCGACCTGTATGCTCTAGTCGGCTGGCCCTCGCTAAATACTCGTTGCCAGACCCACTGGCTCCGGGTCATCTACAAGTCCCTGCTTGGTAAAGCCTCGCCTTATCTCAGCTCGCTGGTAACCATAGCAGCACCCACCCGTAGCACGCGCTCCAGCAGGTATATCTTACTGGTCACCCCCAAAGCCAATTCCTCCTTTGGCTGCCTTTCCTTCCAGTTC
The DNA here is from genome assembly GCA_030435695.1 of Brachymystax lenok tsinlingensis. Taxonomy (NCBI): domain Eukaryota; kingdom Metazoa; phylum Chordata; class Actinopteri; order Salmoniformes; family Salmonidae; genus Brachymystax; species Brachymystax lenok. Next base: position 39,547,544 of record CM059814.1, read on the forward strand.
TCTGCTGCCAATGACTGGAACGAACTACAAAAATCACTGAAACTGGAGACACTTATCTCCCTCACTAGCTTTAAGCACCAGCTGTCAGAGCAGCTCACAGATCACTGCACCTGTACATAGCCCATCTGTTAATAGCCCAACCAACTACCTCTTCCCCTACCGTATTCATTTATTTATCTTGCTCCTTTGCACCCCAGTATTTTTACTTTGCACATTCATCTACTGCACATTTACCATTCCAGTGTTAAATTGCTATACTGTAATTACTTCGCCACCATGGCCTATTTATTGCCTTACGTTCCTTATCTTACCTCATTTGCACACATTGTATATAGATTTGCTTCTTTCTACTGTATTATTGACTGTATGTTTGTTTACTCCAATGTGTAACTCTGTGTTGTTGTATGTGTCGAACTGCTTTGCTTTATCTTGGCCAGGTCGCAGTTGTAAATGAGAACTTGTTCTCAACTTGCCTACCTGGTTAAATAAAGGTGAAATATATATATATATATATTTTTAAATAAATAAATTAAAACATGATTGAGGTCAGGGCTTTGTGATGGCCACTCCAATACCTTGACTTTGTTGTCCTTAAGCCATTTTGCCACAACATTGGAAGTATGCTTGGTGTCATTGTCCATTTGGAAGACCCATTTGCGACCAAGCTTTAACTTCATGACTGATGTCTTGAGATGTTGCTTCAATATATCCACATAATTTTCCATCCTCCTGCAGCAAAGCACCGCCACAACATGATGCTGCCATCCCCGTGCTTCACGGTTGGGATGGTGTTCTTCGGCTTGCAAGCCTCCCACCTTTTTCCTCCAAACATAATGATGGTCATTATGGCCAAACATTTTTATTTTTGTTTCATCAGACCAGAGGACATTTCTCCAAAAAGTACGATCTTTGTCCCCATGTGCAGTTGCAAACCGTAGTCTGGCTTTTTTATGGCAGATGTGGAGCAGTGGCTTCTTCTTTGCTTAGCGGCCTTTCAGGTGATGTCGATATAGGACTCGTTTTACTGTGGATATAGATACTTTTGTACCTGTTTCCTCCAGCATCTTCACAAGGTCCTTTGCTGTTGTTCTGGTATTGATTTGCACTTTTCGCACCAAAGTACGTTCATCTTTAGGAGACAGAACGCGTCTCCTTCCTGAGCGGTATGACAGCTGCGTGGTCGCATTGTGTTTATGCTTGCGTACTGTTGTTTGTACAGATGAACGTGGTACCTTCAGGCATTTGGAAATTGCTCCCAAGGATGACCCAGGCTTGTAAAGGTCTACAATTTTTTTTCTTAGGTCTTGGCTGATTTACTTTGATTTTCATATGATGTCAAGCAAAGAGGCACTGAGTTTGAAGATAGGCCTTGAAATACAGGTACACCTCTTTTGTAATTACAGTAAAATACTGTAGAAATGTTCTTAGATTATTAGTCACTACTGTATTCTACTGTGAATATCTCAATATTGTATTGCCACTATCCAGCGATCTATTATAAGATATCTTGTTGTCGTTACAATTATTTTGAAGACTAAAGTCAACATGGTTGGCCATTCCTTGCATCCATAGCTTACACAATGAATTTGAGAGTGATACAGAAAACAATCTGCATAGAAACATAAAGTAGAGCTAAATTGTCAGAGGTGACCAGGGGAAACTAAATGAGAGTTAGAAGCATCACAATGACTTGTTGGGGCAGCAACAGGGCAGAGCTATGCTTCAGATAATGAATCCTTAGTAGGGAGCATGCTTTTCTGCAACAGAGTAAAAAACTACAGAGAAGTAATCAAGAGCCGGGTCAGGAATGGCGGACACACCAATATGTCACAGAAACAAATCGTGCAATAAAGCTTGATAATTTACATTTCTGAAATCCTCTTTTGTAAGGATATGTGGACAGGTTTTAGTTCAGCTTACATCTCTAATACAGGCAATAAATACCATACAATCTTAGTTTGGATATATACAGTAGCTCTACCAACTCTCAAGACCTCCAAACCTCTCTCATCCATGATGCAGACAGCCTCAGTACTAGGCAGACAGGGGAAAACCTCTGCATTTGGCTCTTCTGCTCTAATAGCCTGGATGTCACTGTTGGCCTGTGCAGCGTGCCTAGTCAGAGCCAGCCATATCAAACTGCGGGGCAAGGGCTGTCTGGATTAGAGGGTAGTTACAATAGCTGTCAGAAGACAGTTTGACATACCTCCCTCCACTCTCCGACTGCCCCCTCTTATGCAAACCCAACATCTTATTGTTTTTCTCAAGTGCTCTCCAGACAGAAGAATATAAACCACTAACTGTTTTTCACATGCTTTTGGTACATATTTGTGGAGGTTAACAGCTGCATGTTCCCAGAGGTGGGCATAATGTAATGTTATGATGTTAGGATTGGACTCCTTAGTGGTGCAGCGGTCTAAGGCACTGTATCTCAGTGCTAGAGGCGTCACTACAGACCCCGGTTCAATTCCAGGCTGTATCACAACCGGCCGTGATTGGCCCAGTGTCGTCTGGGTTTGGCCCCGGGGTAGGCCGTCATTGTAAATAAGAATTTGTTCTTAACTGACTTGCCTAGTTAAATAAAGGTTAAATAAATAAAAATGTCTGCAATTTGTCCAACCCTTGTTGTGTATACAAGGGGTTCTCAACCCTTTTCACAAGGGAGTCCAGGCACCGCTATTTCACACCTGGACAATTTTGTGATGAGAATGTTTATCCAGTATTGAAATAAGGACAACATAAGAGATTAAATGAGTGATCTCACAAATAGATTTTTAAAAAATATTTAACCTTTAACCTTTTTTTATTTAAAGATCTCCTCCTGGAATTTCAAAAGCTACAAATTAGAGCAAGCCTCAGCTTTTTGCCTCCAAAGAGCACACCGAATGAGCACACCGAATGTGAATAATAAATAACAGGATGGCATTCCCCCTCAATCTTACAATTTGACATAAATCCTTGACATATTTGCCTCCCCTGCAACCATAGAGAGCGAGGAGATTTACCATATCTCATAGACCACACTATTAATGCTCATAATAGGGATCTGTGGCCTTTCCCATAGCTATTAAACCGCTCATGGCTGTCAAATTGATGAAGACTGTGAATTTGTAAGGACAACCAGACGCGTTTGGTCTTTTTGTCCCCCTTCTCTCTGTCAATAGATTGAATGAATGCGACCGTAAAGGGTTTATAAGTAGTTATAAGCAACAAATAGTTAATTTTCAGTTCATCAATATTTTAAACCAGCAATAAACATTTAAAATCAAATTTATATAAAACAGTTATACATACAGTGCCTTCATAATGTATTCATACCCCTTGACTTTCTCCACATTTTGTTATGTTACAGCCTGAATTAAAAATAGGTTAAATTTAGATTTTTGTTTTTGTCACAGGCCTACACACAATACCCCATAATGTCAAAGTGGAATTATGTTTTTCGAAATCTTTACAAAAAAGAAAAAAACATTTAAGATGAAATGTCTTGTCAAATATTCAACCCCTTTAATATGGCAAGCCTAAATAAGATCAGGTGTAAAAATTGGCTTAACAAGTCACTATCAAGAATCAAGGTTTATTGTTCCACAGGGGCAGGCAAATGACAGGTCAAGGCAGGCAGGGGTCAATAATCCATAGCAGAGGCCAAGGTACAGGACGGCAGGCAGGCTCGGGGTCAGGTCAGGCAGAGCTTGGTAATCCAAAGGTGGAGCAAAGGTACAGGACGGCAGGCAGGCTCAGGGTCAGGACAGGCAAAGGTCAAAAACCAGGAGGATGAGAAAAAGAGAGACAAGGGAAATACAGGAGCTGAGACAAAATTCTGGTAGGCTTGAACAAACAAGACGAACTGGCGACAGAAAACACAGACAGAAAACACAGACAGACAGGATAAATGGGGAAGATGGGCGACACTTGGATAGGGTGGAGACAAGCACAGGGACAGGTGAAACAGATCAGGGTGTGACAGTCACATAAGTTGCATAGACTCACTCTGTGTGCAATAATGTTTAATATATTTTTTGAATGACTACCTCATCTCTGTACTCCACATGTAAAATGATCTGTATGGTCCCTCAGTCGAGCAGTAAATTTCAAACACAGGTTCAACCACAAAGACCAGGGAGGTTTTCCAATGCCTCGCAAAGGGGGGCACCTATTAGTAAATGGGTAAAAAAAGCAGACTTTCAATATCCCTTTTGAGCATTGTGAAGTTATTAATTTCATTTTGGATGATGTATCAATACACCCAGTTAATAAAGCTTCTCTTGAAAAAGCCAAACCTTGACCCAGAAAATATAAAAAACTATCAGCCTATATCGAATCTTCCATTCCTCTCAAAAATTTTAGAAAAAGCTGTTGCGCAGCAACTCACTGCCTTCCTGAAGACAAACAATGTATACGAAACGCTTCAGTCTGGTTTTAGACCCCATCATAGCACTGAGACTGCACTTGTGAAGGTGGCGTCAGACCGAGGCTCTGAACCTGTCCTCGTGCTCCTAGACCTTAGTGCTGCATTTGATACCATCGATCACCACATTCTTTTGGAGAGATTGGAAACCCAAATTGGTCTACATGGACAAGTTCTGGCCTGGTTTAGATCTTATCTGTTGGAAAGATATCAGTTTGTCTCTGTGGATGGTTTGTCCTCTGACAAATCAACTGTAAACTTCGGTGTTCCTCAAGGCTCTGTTTTGGGACCACTATTGTTTTCACTATATATTTTACCACTTGGTGATGTCATTCGGAAACATAATGTTAACTTTCACTGCTATGCGGATGACACACAGCTGTACATTTCGATGAAACATGGTGAAGCCCCAAAATTGCCCTCCCTGGAAGCCTGTGTTTCAGACATAAGGAAGTGGATGGCGGAAAGTTTTATACTTTTAAACTCTGACAAAACAGAGATGCTAGTTCTAGGTCCCAAGAAACAAAGAGATCTTCTGTTGAATCTGACAATTAATCTTGATGGTTGAACAGTCGTCTCAAAAAAAACTGTGAAGGACCTCGGCGTTACTCTGGAACCTGATCTCTCTTTTGACGAACATATCAAGACTGTTTCAAGGACAGCTTTTTTCCATCTATGTAACATTGTAATCATCAGAAACTTTCTGTCCAAAAATGATGCAGAAAAGTTAATCCATGCATTTGTAACTTCTAGGTTAGACTACTGCAATGCTTTACTTTCCGGCTACCTGGATAAAGCACTAAATAAACTTCAGTTAGTGCTAAACACGGCTGCTAGAATCTTGACTAGAATCCCAAAATTTGATCATATTACTCCAGTACTAGCCTCTCTACACTGGCTTCCTGTTAAGGCAAGGGCTGATTTCAAGGTTTTACTGCTAACCTACAAGCATTACATGGGCTTGCTCCTACCTATCTTTCCGATTTGGCCCTGCCGTACATACCTACAAGTACGCTACGTCACAAGACGCAGGCCTCCTTACTGTCCCTAGAATTTCTAAGCAAACAGCTGGAGGCAGGGCTTTTTCCTATAGAGCTCCATTTTTATGGAATAGTCTGCCTATCCATGTGAGAGACGTAGACTCGGTCTCAACCTTTAAGTCTTTATTGAAGACTCATCTCTTCAGTAGGTCCTATGATTGAGTGTAGTCTGGCCCAGGAGTGTGAAGGTGAACGGAAAGGCACTGGAGCAACAAACCACCCTTGCTATCTTTGCCTGGCCGGTTCCCCTCCACTGGGATTCTCTGCCTCTAACCCTATTACAGGGGCTGATTCACTGGCTTACTGGTGCCGTGGCGGAGATCTTGTGGGCTATACTCGGCCTTGTCTCAGGATGGTAAGTTGGTGGTTGAAGATATCCCTCTAGTGGTGTGGGGGCTGTGCTTCGGCAGAGTGGGTGGGGTTATATCCTGCCTGTTTGGCCCTGTCCAGGGGTATCGTCGGACGGGGCCGCAGTGTCTCCCGACCCTCCCGACCCCTCCTGTCTCAGCCCCCAGTATTTATGCTGCAGTAGTCTGTGTCGGGGGCTAGGGTCCGTCTGTTATATCTGGAGTAGTTCTTCTCTTATCTGGTGTCCTGTGTAAATTTAAGTATGCTCTCTCTAATTATCTCTCTCTCTCTTTTTTTTTCTCTCTCGGAGGACCTGAGCATTAGGGCCATTCCTCAAGGCCTACCTGGCTTGATGACTCCTTGATGTCCCGAGTCCACCTGGCCGTGCTGCTTCTCCAGTTTCAACTGTTCTGCCTGTTTTATGAACATTTTAAAATCTTGTCCATGTTCTGTTATAATCTGCACCCGGCTCAGCCAGAAGAGGACTGGCCACCCCTCACAGCCTGGTTCCTCTCTAGGTTTCTTCCTAGATTTTGGCCTTTCTAGGGAGTTTTTCCTAGCCACCGTGCTTTTACACCTGCTTTGCTTGCTGTTTGGGGTTTTAGGCTGGGTTTCTGTACAGCACTCTGTGACATCAGCTGATGTAAGAAGGGCTTTATAAATACATTTGATTTGATTTTGATTTGATTTGAAAATAAATTTGAGTTACTACAACAATGCAGGTGTCCTTCCTAACTCAGTTGCCAGACAGGAAGGAAACAGCTCAAGGATTTCCCCATGAGACCAATGGTGACAGTTTAATGGCTGTCATAGGAGAAAACTGAGCATGGATCAACATTGTAGTTACTCCACAATACGAACCTAATTGAGAGAGTGAAAAAAAGGAAGCCTATACAGAATAAAAATATTCCAAAATGCATCCTGTTTGCAACAAGGCACTAATTAAATGCTGCAAAAAAATGTCGAAAAATAATTCACTTTATGTCCTGGATACAATCTGTTATGTTTGAGGCAAATCCAATACAACACTGAGTACCATTACTGAGTACCATAAAACTGTCATGACACATTTAGACCTGTTGTGACAAATATTGTTATTTTATGACTGGTTATAACACCTACATAAGAGCAGTGGTGTAAAGTACTTAAATAAAAATACTCTCAAGTACTACCTAAGTAGTTTTCTGGGGTATCTGTGCTTTACTTTACTATTTATATTTTTGACAACTTTTACTTCACTACCAAAGAAAACTATGTACAGGAAAATGGTCCAATTCACACATTTATCAAGAGAACATCCCCGGTCATCCCTACTACTACAAATGCTTTGTTTGTAAATTACGTCGTTGGAGTGTGCCCCTGGCTATCCATTAAAAAAAATACAAAATTGTGCCGTCGGGTTTGCTTAATAAACCTCTTAAGCATTCTCAATTACCAGTGGGTCGCTAGCGGGCTCATCCCGACACTACCAGCTAAAATCTAAAGCGCCAAATTTAAAATCCGATAGTTGAATTATTACACATCCAGCAATATACAAGTGTTCCATACTCATCAAAAGCTCTGTTTCTTGGCAATATCACAGCGTTATCAGATTTCAAAAAGGCTTTACGGCGAAAGCAGCACATTCATTTGTTTGAGGCTAGCACCTCACATATTTTCCAATAGCCATGTATCGATTAGCCATCATGGCACACACATAACACATTTCACAGCGAAAACAAATCAATTACCTGTTGAAGAACTTCTGCTGAGGTCATCCTAAGTGTCCAACGAAGACAATCCATGGTTCTTTTGTTAGAAAAAGTAACGTCTTTTATCCATAAATCCTCCATTTGGTTCGCGCGTTATAATCAGAAACGACAGCCTCCACTCCTGTTTTGAAAGGCGGCGCCAACTCGTTCAAATTATACCTATAAACTTGTCCAAAAACAATCAAACATAGTTTTAAATGTATCCTTAGGAACATATTTACGTATATTTACTATTATAAATCAGCCGGAATATAAACTGAGCGCTAAAGACGATAAATAAGGCACAGCGCGCCTTCTCGTGCGCGCGCAATCTGAAGAGTTTTCATAACGTGGTGTCCTCATTCCATGCTGTGTATCAATGGCCGAAATTCCTCCAAGATGGAGTAAAACACCGTCTCGTGGTTGATGACATCATAAGGAAGCGACGTGCACTGCGTTCACATGCCTATATATGGTCATTTTGGATAGGGAGGGGTTCCAAAATGAGCAATGTGTCAAAATGACTTTTTCCAGGACAGAGATTCCTCAGGGTTTTGCCTGCCAAATGCGTTCTGATTGACCCACAGACAAATGGTTAACAGTTTTGGAAAAGAGTGTTTCAGAGTGTTTCAGAGTGTTTCCTATCCAATGGTACTAAATATATGCATATCCCATTTTCTGGGCCTAAATGGGAGGCATTTTACTTTGGGCACGCCAGGCTCTCCAAAACAGTCAGTTTTTTCTGCTGGAGCTTGTGAGGTCAATAAAGGGAATGTGAAATGATTTATACTTGTACTTTTGATACTTAAGTGTATCTTAGCAATTACATGTATTTTTGATACTTAAGTATATTTAAAACCAAATACTTTTAGACTTTTACTCAAGTAGTATTTTACTGGGTGACTTTCACTTTTACTTGAGTCATTTTCTATTAAGGTAACTTTACTTTTACTCAAGTATGACAATTGGGTACTTTTTCCACAACTGCATAAGAGTGTCAACCTACGACACAAGGGAAAACATTCCATTCCACCATAGCCTACTTGTCAACAGTATGCTTGTTATGACATTTTATGAAATTGACCTCATTAAATTATCAATGTAATTGCATACACATTGATGTCAGACACCTACCCCAATGATCTGTTTCTGACTGGAATGAATGCAGGAGCAGATTTCAGGAGCAGGACAGGACACCCTCTTTTTGACTAATGACTGACATTAGGGCATGTACGTTATAGGCCTATCTGGCTAATATGATTCTGATGGTCATAATTTTTTATTTTTATTAAAGTGTATTTATTTAAAATATGATAAGGAAAAAACGAAAGAATTCATAACAACAAAGGACTTAACAAAACAAACTTTCAATCGGGAGGACACTTCTTGGCAGGGGAAAACATGTTTGAATACATGTGGGTTTTGAGAGTATTTTTTTACTATTTCACAGCAGGTGTAAATATATGGCTATTTCTGTATTTCATTCAATAAATTTGCCAACATTTCTATAAACATGTTTTCACTTTCTCATTATGGGGTATTGTGTGTAGATTCAATACATTCTTAATCCATTTCAAATTCAGGCTGTAACAACAATGTGGAATAAGTCAAGGGGTATGAATACTTTCTGAAGGCACTGTATATATATATATATATATATATATATATATATATATATATATATATATATATATATATAGTGTATCTTCTCTGTAAAATATCTATTTGTGCATCTCTGAGCAATGTAAAATGCGTCATAACGTCTGGATTTCTGCCTGCTTGAACGGCAAATAGCTCAGATACACTTGAAAACATGAAATGACCCTGACTCAGAGATGCAAAAATGTTCCTTGTTTCAGAAAGCTGAGCATATGACGGGCATCACTACTTCAAAGGAGAGGCATTTGAATGAAAGAAATATTAACATGTATATTCTTTTAAATGCCTTATTGAACTTCTTAATCTTGTATGTAATCTGTAAATACAAATGTAATATTACAAGCCAAGTTGGCTTAGCCATGTGCGTGTGTGTGTGTATATGTGTGTCTACATATACAGTGCATTCTGAAAGTATTCAGACCCCTCCCCTTTTTCAAAATTTTTGTTACATTACAGCCTTATTCTAAAATTAATTCAATAGTTTTTTCCCCCTCGTCAATCTACACACAGTACCCCATGATGACAAGGGAAAAAATGTTTTTTTCGAAAATTCTGCGAAATAAAAGATGAAATAACACATGGAATCAAGTATTAACCAAAAAATGCCTTAAACAAATCAAAATAAATGTATATTTGAGATTCTTCAAAGTAGCCACCCTTTGCCTTGATGACAGCTTTGCACACTCTTGGCATTCTCGAAATTCTCCTGTTTCCATTGATCATCCTTGAGATGTTTCTACCACTTGATTGGAGTCCACCTTTGGTAAATTCAATTGATTGGACATGATTTGGGAAGGCACACGTCAGCGGAAAAACCAAGCCAGGGGTTACATAGAGCTCCGAGACAGGATTGTTTCGAGGCACAAATCTGTGGAAGGGTACCATAACCTTTCTGCAGCATTGAAGGTACCCAATAACACAGTGGCCTCCATCATTCTTAAATGGAATAAGTTTGGAACCACCAATACTCTTCCTAGAACTGGCGGACAATCGGGGGAGAAGGGTCTTGGTCAGGGAGATGACCAAGAACACTGTAGTCACTCAGCTTCATTGAAGTCGCGAAAGTCTCTCGCGAAATAGGAAGCCAATTCATTTGCTGCTGAACAGTTTGTTTGTGTGTTTAACTCTGCCTGTAAACATGCTGGATGATACAGAATCCATTGAAGAGCTTGAACGATTCATTGACGAGAGATACTTATGTATGTAGCCTTCCTAACAAAATACATGAGGTTTTTAACTTAGTCAACATAAATAATATTCATATTTTGGCTTTGACCGAAACGCATTTAGATGCATCTGTAAATGATGGGCAATTGAATATTCATGGATATAGTCTACTGAGAAGGCATGGGAATGGTGGGGGTGTAGCACTGTATATTCAGAATCATATACCTTTTAAGAGGAGGGATGACCTTAATGTATGTCAAGTAGAGGCACTATGGGCTCAAGTACCTTTACCTCACCAGGCACCCATATTGGTGGGATGTGTTTATAGACCTCCTGGCTCTAAGGTGTCCTATCTGGATGACTTATGTACTGGGTTTGACCAGGCCACAGATGGCAACAGAGATGTATTTATCAATAATTCAAACAGAACAAAATTAGTGAGATATGCCGAGAACTGTGGTTTGAAACAAATGGTTAATGATACTACTAGATCATCAATTAAGTTGGGTCATTGTTCAGACACATGCATTGATCTGATTTTCTGTAATATACCATTGCAATGCTTAAAAGACAGATCAATGCCGGTGGGCTGGACAGACCATAATATTGTGACCATAACCATGAACACTAAGTTTCCAAAGAAACCCCCAAGGATCGTGGTCAAGAGAAATTTTAAAACATTTAATCATGAGCTATTTCTAAATGATTTGGCTGCTGTACCCTGGGAGCTGATTTATCTAGACGATGAACTAAATCACGCTACAGAATGTTTTATTGATTTGCTCACTGAGGTAATGGACCATCATGCCCCTTTAAGAAAAAGTACAGTTGGTGCTCGTCCATCTCCATGGATTGATGATGAACTGGGTGAGGCTTTTTCTCAAAGAAATATGGAAAAAGTCTTAGCAACCAAATCAAAATTAGAAATTGATGAACAGAATTATAGAACATTACGTACTTATACAGTTAAATTGAATCGTATGAAAAAAACGTTATTTTACAACAATGCTTTCATTGATTGTAAAAATGATTCTAAAAAGGTATGGAATACAGTTAAGGGCTTACTGGGTACATCTATTTCATCATGCCCATCTAGTGTGGAGGTTGAAGGGAGAACCATAACAAAACCAGTTGATATTGCCAACCATTTTGCTGATTTTTTTACTAAGAAAATGAATTTACTGAGCAATAATGTAAACATACATTCTTCCAAACAATCTATTGTCCAATGGATTGATGATCATATTATGAAAAACAATACCTGCTCTTTTAGTCTGCAGACAGTATCAGTAGAGGAGGTGTTAAACCTATTGAAATCATTACCCGATGGTAAATCTACAGGTTATGGTTTTATGGACAATTTTTTGCTTTGCTGTGCTGCTCCACAGATTGCAGCTCCACTGAGATATATATTTAATTGGTCACTGGAAAAGGGGATGTTTGCAAATGTATGGAAGCATGCGAAACTGTGTCCTATGCCGAAAGACAGCAAAGAACCCATTACTCCTGCCAATAGTCGACCAATTAGTCTACTCCTTTCACTCAGTAAGATATTGGAGGGTATTGTGAGTAGACAAATATGGGAGTATATGGAAAATAATGATCTGATTACAGCTAATCAGCATGCTTATCGCAAAAACCATTCCACTACCACTGCATTGTTTGACATGACTGACCAGTGGCTCAATGCTATGGATAATGGCAAGTTTGTGGGTGTACTATTTTTAGATTTCAGTGCAGCATTTGATTTAGTGGATCATGAAATAATTTTGACAAAATTAACGCATTATGGTTTTAAGGAGGTAGCATTGAATTGGGTACAGTCATATCTACAGTGGGCTCCAAAATTACTGGCACCCCTGACTGGCAATGCATAAATAATGCTTAAACAAATATAAACAATATAATTATAGAGATAAACTCAAAATACCAACATGTGAGAAATACTGTACTTTATTAATGTTTCAATGGAACCAACCAAAATAATTTATTGATTTAATTAAAAATCAATGTCCTCCAAATCAAGGTTTCACAATTAATGGCACCCTTAAAGATTATTGTAAATAACATCTACCAAAATTAAACCACTAATTAAATTCCACTTATTTAAGTTTATCTAAGTCTTAAGGAACTATATTGAGCCATTACATCACTTCCTGTTTCACTAGGGTATAAAAATGAGGCAACACGCATGCAATATCCCTTTGCCATCCAACACCATGAAGAAAACAAAAGAACTGGCAGTTCAAAAGAGACAGATGGTCGTAGACCTTCATAAATCTGGTAATGGTGACAAGAAGATCCACAAACGATTGAATATACCACTGAGCACTGTCAAGGCAATTATAAAAAAATTCAAAAGATACGGTACAGTTGAAAACCTCACGGGTAGAGGACGCAAATGCATTTTGCCCCCCAAGATAGGGCGGAGGATGGTAAGAGAAGCAACAAAATCCCCAAGAATCACTGTGAAAGAATTGCAGGCCTTGGTGGCGTCTTGGGGTCACCAGGTTTCAAAAAGCACCATCAGACGCCACCTCCACAACCACATGCTCTTTGGAAGGGTTGCAAGAAAAAAGCCCTTTCTGACCCCAAGACACAGACTCAAGCGCTTGGAGTTTGCCAAACGTCATTTAAATTATGACTGGAAGAAAGTGCTCTGGTCAGATGAGACCAAAATTGAACGTTTTGGTCAGATACAGCATCGGCATGATTTGCGTCGAAACAGAGATGCATACAAGGAGAGGCACCTCATGCCCACGGTGAAATATGGAGGGGGGTCAGTGATGTTTTGGGGCTGTTTTAATTCCAGAGGTCCAGGGGCACTGGTTAAGATTGATGGCATAATGAATTCCACCAAGTATCAGGCAATTTTGGCTGACAATCTGGTTGCCTCTGCCAGAAGGCTGGGACTTGGCCGTAGGTGGACTTTCCAACAAGACAATGACCTGAAACATACCTCAAGATCCACACAGAAATGGTTCTGTGACAACAAAGTCAATGTTCTGCCATGGCCATCTCAGTCGCCGGACCTCAATCCAATCGAATACCTGTGGGCTGAGTGGAAGAGGGCAGTTGATAAGCGCAAACCCAAGAATGTGAAGGATCTTGAAAGGATCTGCATAGAGGAATTGGTCCAAAATCCCTCCAAATGTATTCCTTAACCTTGTCAAACATTACAGGAAAAGACTCCATGTTGTTATCCTTGCCAGAGGTGGTTGCACTAAGTACTAAATGAGGAGTGGCAATAATTATGAAACCTTGATTTTGGTAAAATTTATTTTGTATTAAATCATTGTATGATTTTGGTTGGTTCCATTGAAACATTGATAAAGTACACTATTTCTCACATGTTGGTATTTTGTTGTTTATCTCTATAATTATATTGTTTATATTTTTTTAAGTATTGTTTAGCATTGCCAGTCAGGGGTGCCAGTAATTTTGGAGCCCACTGTAACTGACAGGAAACAGTCCACCTACATCAATGGTTCATTTTCTTCCCCTCATGTTTTACACTGTGGAATACCGCAGGGCAGCTGCCTTGGGCCACTTCTTTATTTCATATATACCAACGACCTTCCTTATGCCTTAGCTGAAACTCCAGCTACTATATTTGCAGATGATACTACAATTTATGCAGCAAGACAATCGGTTCAAAAGGTACAGCAAGCTTTACAGGGAGATTTGGAGAATATCAGGGAGTGGAGCTGCCGGAACAAACTAATTTTAAACACAAACAAAACCAAAGTTATGTTGGTCTGTTCCACTAGGAAAAGGCCAAAACAGCATGGGATACAATTAAGTATGGGAGGAGTACAAATTGAAGAAGTGGCAGAAACCAAACTACTGGGAGTGCAGCTAGACAACTGCTTATTATGGTTGTCTCAAATAACTAATCTATGTAAAAAAAAATATTAAAACAGCATGCATAATCAGAAGGATAGTTAAATATTTACCAGGAAAAATTCTTCAGCAAATAACACAAGCATTAATTGAGAGTCAGGTCCACTACTGTTCTGTGGTCTGGGGAAATGCATCATCAAGTGAACTTAGGAGGCTGCAGATTGCACAGAACTAAGCAGCAAGGATTGTTTTAAAGTGGAGATATGGTTTTTCTGTTGAAGTCATGCGCAGTGTTCTTTATTTCATAATATACACCATTTAAAATGGCCAAATTCTATTCACAAAAGGTATTCAGTTGGTAAGAGACATACATTCCGTAAATACTAGGAATAGATAGTCCACCATCTATGCGTTATTCAGACAGAAAAGAGAAATAGGCAAAATAACATTTCGATTTAGAGCAATAAAGAAATGGAATGAATTAACTGAGCAAACAAGAAACCTTTCAATATATACATTTAAACATTATTTTAAAACTATTTATATATAATACATAGAAATGTTTTTAGACTATAGTAGATGAAGAATCAATATATTTTAGATTGAGTATTTATCGGGTCAATATGTTAGTATATTATGTATGTTTGTAATAGTATATTATGTGTGAAAATGTGTTTGTATTATAAATTGTATTTTAATGTTTATGGACTCTTGGAAGATTAGTCCAAATGGGGACTAAAAGAGATCCTAATAAAATCAAATCAAATCACTCTCACACAGCTCTAGAGTTCCTCTGTGGAGATGGGAGAACCTTCCAGAAGGACAACCATCTCTGCAGCACTCAGTCCCCCAATCAGGCCTTTATGGTAGAGTGGCCAGACGGAAGCCACTCCTCAGTAAAAGGCACATGACAGCCTGCCTGGAGTTTTCCAAAAGGCACCTAAAGACTCAGACTATGGGAAACAAGATTCTGATGAAACCAAGATTGAACTATTTGGCCTGAATGGCAAGCGTCACGTCTGGAGAAAACCTGGCACCATTCCTACTGGGAAGCATGGTGGTGGCAGTATCATGCTATTGGGATGTTTTTCAGTGGCAGGGACCGGGAGACTAGTCAGGATCGAGGCAAAGATGAATGGAGCAAAGTACAGAGAGATCCTTGATGAAAACCTGCTCCAGAGCGCTCAGGACCTCAGACTGGGGCGAAGATATACCGACCAACAGGACAACGACCCTAACCACACAGTCAAGACAATGCAGGAGTGGCTTCTGGACAAGTCTCTGAATATCCTTGAGTGACCCAGCCAGAGTCTGGACTTGAATCCGATCTTTGGAGAGACCTGAAAATTGCTGTGCAGCAATGCTCCCCATCATACCAGACAGAGCTTGAGATGATCTGCAGATAAGAATGGGAGAAACTCTCCAAATACAGGTGTGCCAAGCTTGTAGTGTCATACCCAAGAAGACTCGAGGCTGTAATCACTGCCAAAGGTGCTTCAACAAAGTACTGAGTAAAGGCATTTGCTAAAATAAAAAATAACGATTTGCTTTGTCATTATGAAGTATTGTGTATTAATGAGAAACAAACAAAAATGATTTAATCAATTTTAGAATAAAGCTGTAATGTAACAAAATGTGGAAAAAGTCAAGCGTTCTGAATACTTTCCGAATGCACTGTAGTTGTTCATAGGATGGTAGGCTACTGCTTCAAATTCTATTATAACATTTGGATGACTTTGGGTGTTTCAGTAAGCAACAATTTGTTGCCTTCATTGGGCTACTTTATTCCAATATTTCTGTCATTCAGTGATATTTATTCCCATTGTAATTTGTTACAGATCCAGCCAGATAAGGTTAGAAAACAGTGAATTTGGTGGGCTATGCAAAAGGAATAGGAGAAGTGACATGCCTCGCAAACATCCATAAATATATTTAACGTCCCTGTACTCGGCAAGAGTCTATTATCCTGCTGATCGCCCATCAAAGGTGGGTGGCTTTTTTATCTTTAAAAGAACTCCAGCACAGAGAAGAGAAAGGAGACTTGAATAATTAAACAATGAATAACCTGATACATGTCGGCTAATGTGATTGAATTGACAATTGCATTTGACTGTTTTTAATATTGGCTGTACTAGAGACTTTAAAACTGTTTTTTGTTAGAACAGACTATATGGGATTAATTATAGTTTATTTTTTAATTATTATAGTATTTGCTTGGTCAAAATTTGCAATATTTGTTGTGCTTTTTATACTGTTAGCAATTTAGTTTAATTAATTTGATTAATAATATGGTGTTTCTATTCCAAGAAAAACAAAAATGCATTTTTCAGTAGCCTATGTAGGCCTCAGGGTTTCACTTAGGAAAATATGGCGCTGTACAACGTGACCAGTCGGGAGTAGGCCTAGGCTACTAAGTGACTGCGAGTGAAGAGCAAAAATAATCATAACATTTCCACACCCTAATTGTAGGCTAACCAATACCCAAATGGAGATTCTGTGAAAATACAAATCTTATTGGTTTATCTAGACCAGTCTCCATGCTTGTTTCAGAGCAGTGCGCAACGGTGCTGAAATAGTTGACCACACGCGGATAGGCTATTGCTTCCAAACCTATTATAACAATTGGATGACTTTGGGTGTTTCAGTAAGCAACAATTTATGGCCTTCATTAGCCTATTTTATTCCAATATTTCTGTCATTCGCTGTCATCAGATGCCTGTGTTACCCCAAAAGCGAAAGCCCAGGAAAATGAACAGGTACAGTAGGCTACAATACTGTACAGTAGGCCAAATAATGCAAAACGTATGCTTCAATAAATCTACTGCTGGTCTTTACTGTCTGCTGCACATTTTTACATTGTATTCCTTTTCCGGCGAGAATATTCAAGCTATCAACTCACTGATGGATGAAGATGGTGAGCGATTGGCAAAGGCCATCTGGAATCTGCTGGCATCGAAGCACAACATCAACATCGCTCTAATCACAGTCAGAAGACAGTTGAAGAAACTTGAGTGGATTTATGGAAAACTCGGTAAGACATTTATATATACAGTTAAAGTCGGAAGTTTACATACACATATGTTGGAGTCATTGAAACTCATTTTTCAACCACCACACATTTCTTGTTAACAAACTATAGTTTTGGTCGGTTAGGACATCATGAGGATGGAAAATTATGTGGCTATATTGAAGCAACACCCTCAAGACATCAGTCAGGAAGTTAAAGCTTGGTCACAAATGGGTCTTCCAAATGGACAATGACCCCAAGCATACCAAAGTTGTGGCATAATGGCCTAAGTGGGCACCCTGGTAGCCACATGACTGGGACCACTGTCTTAAATTTGATTTGCTATTCCAAGACAAAGTATTAAGCAATGGTAAATATTAGGATAAAAGAAACATTCACAAAAAGACTGGTAAATTGATCATTGAGTTTATAGCAACAACCATTATGCTACATGTACCATGTCATTTTAAATACCTGAAGACTATGATTTCATGACATGACCAAGTTGGTCACTGTGTCATTTAGGTTAGTATTGTGGAGTAACTACAATGTTGTTGATCCATCCTAAGTTCTTCCATCACAGCCATTAAACTCTGTTTTAAAGTCACCATTGGACTCATGGTGAAACCCCTGAGCAGTTTCCTTCCTCTCTGGAAAATTTGTTAGGAAGGATGTTATCTTCGTAGTAACTGGGTGTATTGATACAGCATCCAAAATGCAATCAACTTCTCCATGATCCAAGGGATATTCAATGCCTGCTTTCTTTTTTTTACCCATCTACCAATAGGTGCCCTTCTTTGCTAGCATGGTCATTGCTCCATGGTCTTTGTGGTTGAATCTGTTTGAAATTCACTGCTCGACAGAGGGACCTTATAGATAATTGTATGTGTCTGGTACAGAAATGATTCAAAAATCATGTTAATCACTTATTGCACACAGTCCATGTTGCTTATTAAGCACACTTTTACTGATTTTAGGCTTGCCATGAAAGGGGTTGAATACTTAGACTCAATAGATTTCAGATTTTCGTTTTTATTTAATTAAACATTTATAAAATATGAATCCACTTTTACAATATGGGGTAGTGTGTAGGCCAATGACATTAAATTCAAAGTGTGGAAAAAGTTAAGGGGTGTGATTACTTTCTGCAGGCAATGTATGTGGTTGTCCCACCTAGATATCTTACAATAAATGCACTAACTCAGTCGCTCCGGATGAGCATCTGATGAATTAAATGTTTTACAGAAATGTAAAAATAGCAAAATAGTGCTATTAAACTCAGCAAAAAAAGAAACGTCCTCTCACTGTCAACTGCGTTTATTTTCAGCAAACTTTTAACATGTGTAAATATTTGTATGAACATAAGATTCAACAACTGAGACAAACTAAACAAGTTCCACCGATATGTGACTAACAGAAATTGAATGTGTCCTTGAACAAAGTGGGGGTCAAAAGTAAAAAAAAAAAAAGTAAGTAAGTATCTGGTGTAACCACCAGCTGCATAAAGTACTGCAGTGCATCTCCTCCTCATGGGCTGCACCAGATTTGCCAGACCAAGGCACCTGCAAGTTCCCTGACATTTCTGGGGGGAATGGCCCAAGCCCTCACCCTCCGATCCAACAGGTCCCAGACGTGCTCAATGGGATTGAGATCCTGGCTTTTCGCTGGCCATGGCAGAACACTGACATTCCTGTCTTGCAGGAAATCATTAGCATAAATTCATAAACCATCGCGGTTCACACAAAGCCCATTTCACAGCGAAAACAAATCCCTTACCTTTTGAAGAACTTCTGCTGAGGGCTTCCCAAGTGTCCAACGAAGACATCCAATGGTTCTTTTGTTAGAAAAAGTCA
The DNA here is from genome assembly GCA_030435695.1 of Brachymystax lenok tsinlingensis. Lineage (NCBI taxonomy): Eukaryota > Metazoa > Chordata > Actinopteri > Salmoniformes > Salmonidae > Brachymystax > Brachymystax lenok. The sequence continues at coordinate 39,566,599 of CM059814.1, forward strand.
TTTATTATATCCATAAATCTCAGTTTGGTTGGCGCAGTATGTTCATAAAATACAGTTCATAAAATACATATTTACTATAATATTTCAACCGGATTATAAACTGGACGATAGGAAAGGAAAAAACCACAGCGCGCGAGCCCGTGAACGCGCTTCCTCTTCTGTTTACATCCGATGACTACTTCGAAATTCTTCTATTACCATCCAGAGCAACTAAACATCATCAAACACTGTCTAGAGACTGTTGACATCCAGTGGAAGCAATAGATACTGCAATCGTACTCCTATATATGTCTGTTTTCAATAGGGAGGGGTTCAAAATGAGGCAATGTGTCAAAAACACTTTTTCCAGGACAGAAATTCCTCGGGTTTTCGCCTGTTATATCAGTTCTGTTATACTCACAGACAATATTTTAACACTCTTAGAAACTTCAGAGTGTTTCCTATACAAAAGTACTAATTTTGTGCATATCCTATTTTCTGGGCCTGAGTGGGAGGCATTTTACTTTGTGCACGCCAGACTCTCCAAAACCGTCACCTCGGGAGCCGCTCCCTAAGAAGTTAATCACCGTTCCACAGATACATGTTCATTCATTGTTTATGGTTCATTGAACAAGCATGGGAAACAGTGTCTAAACCCTTTTTACAATGAAGATCTGTGATGTTATTTGGATTTTTACGAATTATCTTTGAAAGACAGGGTCCTGAAAAGGGGACTTGTCTAGTTTGAGAAACAGGCTCCTCACATGTCCTAAACTGACAGCTTCATTAAATAGTACCCGCAAAACACCAGTCTCAACATCAACAGTGAAGAGGCGACTCCGGGATGATGGCCTTGTATTTACAGGGTTACATTTGAGTTTCTAGGGCACAACATGTGCTTCAGAAGTAACTAGAATTCATATAGGATATATCTCAATTGATATTTATTTTTAAATTTTCTCCTAAATTTAAAATAACTCTTTAAAGTTGGGAGCACCAGTGCTGTTAATTTAGAGCCCTATAAAATAAATACAACTTTAATGTCAACACTGATACATTTGGATCAGCTGATCTCCTCTGATCTTTTGACCCTTGGATTTGGCCAAGTGCTACATATGATTAGTTCATTTCCAAAGATAACTGTAGTTACTATACCTCCATCAGTGGCCTCTGATGCCGCTGATTTTTCTGGGTTGGATGATTCCAAGCGCATTCTCCGCTCAAAGCAAAATTCTGGGAGACTTGGAGCTTGAGGTCGGGTCTTCCTTGCAGGGTTCAGGACATAATAGTAAGCACACCTGAAAGCTATAACGGTCATAATGTAAGTACAATTATTTCAAAGGCAATGTGCCATGTGCTTCAACAATTGGCTAAATGTTTTTAAAGACCTGTTGAAGATGCATAACTGCATCTGCTCAATGGATTACCCTTATTTCAATGTCATAGCTTGAGCTACTTTCACTACAAAAAGTTGGTGGCACCAGCATATTTGAGAAAAACGTATGCCAAGCACTTACACAAATTACTGATGATTGGCTGAGAAATTAATTATAAAAAAGATTGTGGGGGCTGTCTTTTTAGACTTCAGTGCAGCTTTTGACATTATCAATCAGTCTGCTGCTGGAAAATCGTATGTGTTATGGCTTTAGATCCCTGCTATATTGTGTATAATGAGTTACCTGTCTAACAGAACAGATGGTGTTCTTTAATGGAAGCCTCTCCAACATAATCAAGGTAGAATCAGGAATTCCCCGGGGCAGCTGTCTACCCTAATGGTGGAGAAAATGGCAAGATTATGTTAGAACATTAATTGCATCAAATGGTTGTTTTATGCAACGGAATAGAGGGTTCTTGTAACTCTGTCTGTGTGAACTGAAAGTGAGCCTCTGGGAGATTTAACACTGACAGAAGATTTACGATGTCTTTGGGTGATAAGCCTAACAAGACCGCATTCCATAGCATGAGTTAGTGTTTCTGTACTGGGGTACCAGGGGGAGATGGCTCTAGGATTCTGGTCTCTACACAATGAGGACAATATTTACAGCAGATACTGTTTGCTGTGAATTATTAGTAACCTTGTGACCAATTCCATACATCTGTTTGTCATGAACATCCAGGAGGATCAAATCCGCTCGTTGGGCTCTCAAGGAGTCACCTATGGGGGGCTCGTGGCTAGCTCCATTACTGCAGTAATTCAATAAAAGTTTGTTTTGAAGAAATGTCTCTCCTTTTGATTACAATAATTCCACGACAGCCCCATACTTTTTTCAATCATGCCACTGAGTAAAGCCACTGTCTATGTATGCGGATGACTCAACACTATACACATCAGTTACTACAGCTACCGAAATGACTGAAACACTTAACAAAGAGCTGCAGTTAGTTTCAGAATGGGTGGAAAGTGCCATGACTCTCCTGTGAGGATCCAAAGTATCAGGTTCCAGTGCTCTCTCCCGCAGAGGGGGAGAGGGATGAATGTGTGGGTTTTATGACACCTCACTCGATCGTAAACCATAGGCAGCAGACGATTCCTTTAGGGGCCTAGTTTTGGTGATCTACAACATCAAACAATGGACACTGGGACAATATATTTCATCCTCCGAATGTGGGTAATGATGAGAGATAGAATGTGGAAGATTAATGTCTATTTTGTGATGCCATTAACCTGTTCGGGCTAGGGGGCAGTGTACGGAAGTATGGAGAGCCTGACGTGCCCAAAGTAAACTGCCTGCTACTCAGGCCCAGAAGCTAGGATGTGCATATAATTGGTAGTATTGGATAGAAAACACTCTGAAGTTTCTAAAACTGTTAGAATACTGTCTGAGTATAACAGAACTGGAAAATTGTTTTTTTTATGTCACAGTTTTTCAATTGACTTGCTATTCACTATAAAGGGATTTAGCACCCAGATTGCAGTTCCTATAGCTTCCACTAGAGGTCAACAATCTTTAGACATGGTTTCAGGCTTGTTTTTTGAAAAACAAACAAGAAATAGAAGTTCTGGGAGGTGGCTGTCAGAACTGACACTACTCTTTTGCACGCGTGATTGTGTGCGTGCTCTTCATTGTTTTTATTTTCTATTGAACAGAGGCTATTTTCCGTCGGAAATATTATTGTTTATTTACATATTAGAGTACCTGAGGATTGATTAGAAATGTTGTTTGACTTGCTTGGACAAATGTATAGAAAACCTAAAAGAGTTACCTATGTCTGTATGTTGAACGAGTGGAACGGGTGGATTACTGAACAAAACGCACCAACCAAACAGAGTTTCTGGGATATAAAGAGGAACTTTATTGAACAAAACGACCATTCTTTGTGTTCCTGGGACCCGTGGGATTGCAACCAGAGGAAGATCTTCAAAGGTAAGTGATTTATTTTATCGCTATATTTGAATTTGTAATGCCTGTGCTGGTTTGAAATATATTTATATGCAGGAAGTTTGCAGGGCGCTGTCTTCAGATAATCAAATGCTATGCCTTCGCCATGAAGCTTATTGTAAATCGGACAACGCGGTTCGATTACCAAGATTCTAAGTGGTGTACAACACTTGTATTTTTATGAATGTTTAATATGACTATTTTTGTAATTTTAATTTGGTGCTCTGCAATTTCACCGGATGTTGTCAAATCGTTCCCGTTAACTTTTTACAGTGTAAAAGTTGCATGAAGATGTTAACATAAACATGAACTTAGTTTTAATACGGTGTATATCATGTTTACATACTTTACGTTGTGTGGAAAATATCCAGGATAAAGTGTATTTGTGATAAGATGGATCTCATTAGAGAACTAAATCGTAGTAAATTGTGATACCTACGCCCACAGGGAACACAGGGAGCGCGTCAGCAAGACGGAAACTCCCCCTTTCTACCAGAGGGTATAAAGGATTTGAGTTAAGAATTAACATATAACTTCTTAGGCAGTGGTGGGGCGCTAACGACACTACCAGGTGAAATGCAAGGCAAAATCCAAAATTTGAATTATTAAACATGCATCAATATACCAGTGTTTCATACTCATCAAAAGCTCTGCTTCTTGGCAATATCACAGCATTGTCAGATTTCAAAAAGGCTTTACGGCGAAAGCACTACATTTGATTGTTTGAGGGTAGCACCTTCAATATTTGCCATTACCATGAAATCTATAGCCAGCGCGGTCTATAGAAAATGCATTTCACAGGGAAAACCTGTGCCTTACCTTTTGTAGAACTTCTTCAGAGGGCTTCCTAAGTGTCCAACGAAGACAATCCATGGGTATTTGGTTAGAAAAAGTCATTTATTATATCCATAAATCTCAGTTTGGTTGGCGCCTTGTGTTCAGAAAATCCAACGTGAAGAGAACGCGTTCAACTAAACCTATAAACTTTTCCTCAACAAAACAAAAACCAATTAAAATGCATCTTTAGCTTATCTTTTTTGAGTAAAAGTGATAATCTTTCACTTGGATGGTCACCTAAACGTTATATAAGTCAAATAAAGTGGACCGCCCAAAAACGTGCAACCGAAATAGAGCTCCTCTCACCAAAACCCCTACCTATTGAACACAATAGTTCCGATTGCTATGAAACTTTATATATACACTGCTGACATCCAGTGGAAGCAATAGGTACTACATTCAGTGTCCTGTTATAAAGACTTTTCAATAGGCACTGTCTCAAAGTGAGCCATAAGCCACCAGAATGACATTTCCGGATGGAATCTTCTGTTTTTTGCCTGCCAAATGAGTTCTGTTACACTCACAGACATTATGTTAACATTTTTGGAAACCTCAGAGTGTGTCCTATCCAATAGTACTAATTATGTGCATATCCTATTTTCTGGGCCTGAGTGGGAGGCATTTTACTTTGGGCACGCCAGACTCTCCAAAACCGTCACCTCGGGAGCCGCTCCCTAAGAAGATAAGACTAGAATGACCATGAGCTGCAGCTGGGGTCTAAGATTAGTTAAACCCCGAAAACTCAACATGAGGTTGAAGACAAATGAACCTCTTAACAATGCTATGGTTGAGTAGCTGTTCCAAGTATTGTATCTAAGAAGGTGAATTTAAGTAAGACCATCCGGTTATTCTCTTCAAATCATTGTTTGTCTAAACGGCTTTCATCATCACTCTGGGATCATCGACATGGCTGATTTAGCCATCCTCAGGAGACCATTTCTTCCAGAACGAGTGCAAGTAAACAGACAACTAAGGACAGTGTGACATCTTGTGGACAATTAAAACTAGTTTTTCAACCACTCCACATTTCTTGTTAACAAACTATAGTTTTGGAAAGTCTGTTAGGACATCTACTTTGTGCATGACACAATAAATTTTTCCAACAATTGTATAGACAGATTATTTCACTTAAGTCACTGTATCACAATTCCAGTGGGTCAGATGTTTACTTACACTAAGTTGACTGTGCCTTTAAACAGCTTGGAAAATTCCAGAAAATTATGTTAGGGCTTTAGAAGCTTCTGATAGGCTAATTGATATCATTTGAGTCAATTGGAGGTGCACCTGTGGATGTATTTCAAGGCCTTACCTTCAAACTCAGTGCCTCTTTGCTTGACATCATGGGAAAATCCTCCACAAGTCTGGTTCATCCTTGGGAGCAATTTCCAAATGCCTTAAGGTACCACGTCCATCTGTACAAACTATAGTACGCAAGTATAAACACCATGGGACCACACAGCCGTCATACCGCTCAGGAAGGAGACGCGTTCTGTCTTCTAGAGATTAACGTACTTTGGTGTGAAAAGTGCAAATCAATGCCAGAACAGGAAAGGACCTTATGAAGATGCTGGATGAAACAGGTACAAAAGTATCTATATCCACAGTAAAACGAGTCCTATATCGACATAACCTGAAAGGCCGCTCAGCAAGGAAGAAGCCACTGCTCCAAAACCGCCATAAAAAAGACAGACTACGGTTTGCAACTGCACATGGGGACAAAGTTCGTAAGAAGAACACCATCCCAACCGTGAATCACGGGGATGGCAGCATCATGTTGTGGCGGCACTTTGCTGCAAGAGGGACTGGTGCACTTTACAAAATAGATGGCATCATGAGGAAGTAAAATGATGTGTATATATTTAAACAACATCTCATTAATGAAGTTAAAGCATGGTCGCAAATGGGTCTTCCAAATGGACAATGACCCCAAGCATACTTCCAAAGTTGTGGCAAAATGGCTTAAGGACAACAAAGTCAACGTATTGGAGTGGTCATCACAAAGCCCTGACCTCAATCCCATAGAATATTTGTGGGCAGAATTTAAAAAGCGTGTGCGAGCAAGGATGCCTACAAACCTGACTCTGTCAGGAGGAATGGGCCAAAATTCACCCAACTTACTGTGGGAAGCTTGTGGAAGGCTACCTGACACATTTGACAAGTTAAATAATTTAAAGGCTATGCTACCAAATACTAATTGAGTGTATGTAAACTTCTGACCCACTGGGAATGTGATGAAAGAAATAAAATATTAAATAAATCATTCTCTCTACTATTATTCTGACATTTCACATTCTTAAAATTAAGTGGTGATCCTAACTGACCTAAGACAGCGAATTTTTACTAGGATTAAATGTCATGAATTGTGAAAAACTGAGTTTAAATGTATTTGGCTAAGGTGTATGTAAACTTACGACTTCAACTGTATGTGAGAGTGGATTCTCGGCCCTCACTAGCATGAAAATTAAATACAGGCACAATCTGTGTGTGTAAAATTATTTAATACAGACTCTCTCCAATACAACCCAGCATTGCAGAGTTATGTGCATCCTTTCAAGCACACCCTTCTCATTAACCTGTGGTGAGTTATTCACAATTTTCGATGATCAAATAAAGTTTTAAATGTAAGATGCCTAAATAAAGAGCAACGTTATTGATTATTATTATTTGTGCCTTGGTCCTATAAGAGCTCTTTGTCACTTCCCACGAGCCGGGTTGTGACAAAAACTCACACGTTCTTATGTTTAAGAAATGTACCGTGTAAGTGTGTGTGGCTGGATTACAATGATGGCAAAAAAACTACATTTGAGAGTGCGCCGACCCTGGTGCTAGCTGGAGGTTGAATGTTTGAAGGGGTACGGGACTATAAAAAGTTTGGGAACCACTGTTCTAAGGGAAGCTCATCTACGTGCTCGTTGTCCTCACCAGGGTCTTGACCCGATTGCAGTTCGGCATCGTAACTGACTTCATAGCGCAAACGCTCGATGCATATGACAGCGTGTTCCAGTTCCCGCCAATATCCATTAACTTCGCACAGCCATTGAAGAAGATGTGGGACAACATTCCACAATCAACAGCCTGATCAACTCTATGAGAAGTTGATGTCACGCTGCATGAGGTAAATTGTGGTCACATCTGATACGGACTGATTTTCTGGCCCACGCCCTATTTCTGGCCCACGCCCTATTTATAAAGCTCCCCTTACATCAGCTGATGTCACAGAGTGCTGTACAGAAACCCAGCCTAAAACCCCAAACAGCAAGCAATGCAGGTGTAAAAGCACGGTGGCTAGGAAAAACTCCCTAGAAAGGCCAAAACCTAGGAAGAAACCTAGAGAGGAACCAGGCTGTGAGGGGTGGCCAGTCCTCTTCTGGCTGTGCCAGGTGCAGATTATAACAGAACATGGACAAGATGTGACCTATGTGACCAACAAATGCATATCTGCATTCCCAGTCGTGAAAAACATGAATTTATTTCAATTGTGTCACGTCCAGGCCTGAGAAGACAGGCTGGTGTGTTTAGTTTTGGTTTTGGTGTAGGGTTGGTCTGTCCTTTCCGAAGATCGTGACAGAATAACCCACCATAAAAAGACCAAGCAGCGAGAGACCCTGGAGTTCTGGTCCTGGGAGGAGATTTTGGATGGAAAGGGGTCCTGGTCATGGGATGAGATTTTGGCTGGAAAGGGACCTTGGGAGAAGACGGCTGAGCATCGTCACCCCAGGGAGGAAAACGTAGCGGGGACTGAGCGGAGCAGGTGTGAGGAATATTATGGAGCATGGAGTCCAGAGAGAGAGAAGTTTGTTGGGACTCGCCTGGCTAGGAAGCCCGAAAGGCAGCCCCAAAAAACTTTTTTGGGGGGGCACACGGGGAGTTTGGCCGGTTCAGGATGGACTCCTGAGCCAACTCCTCGTGCTCTCTGGAGGGAGCGTCGCACTGGTAAGACGTCGTGCTATGCAGTTTTGCGCACGGTGTCTCCAGTGTGCGTTCACAGCCCGGTGCGAGAGATTCCAGCGCCACTCATCTGTCAGGGGAGGGTGAGTGTGCAGCCTGGAAGAGTGGTGCTGGCTCAGCGCTCCTGGTCTCCGGTGCGCCTCCTTGGACCAGGATATCCTGCACCGGTTCTGCGTACTGTGTCTCCGGTGCATGTCCACAGCCCTGTGCGAGAGATTCCAGCTCCACTCATCTGTCAGGCTACGGTGAGTGTGCTACCTGGTAGAGTGGTGCCGGCTCTGCGCGCTAGGTCGCCAGTACACCTTCTGGGACCGAGATATCCTGCACCGGTTCTGCGTGTGGGGTCTCCAGTTCACATCCACAGCCCAGTACGTCCTGTTCCGGCTCCGCGCACCAGGCCCCCTGTGCGCTTAGAGAGTCCAGCACGTCCAGTCCCTGCTCCACGCTCCAGGATCCCTGTGCCCGTCGTGGACCCAGCACGTCCTGTCCCTGCTCCAGGATCCCTGTGCCCGTCGTGGACCCAGCACGTCCTGTCCCTGCTCCACGCTCCAGGATCCCTATGCGCGTCGTGGACCCAGCACGTCCTGTCCCTGCTCCACGCTCCAGGATTCCTGTGCCCGTCGTGGACCCAGCACGTCCTGTCCCTGCTCCACGCTCCAGGATCCCTGTGCCCGTCATGGACCCAGCACGTCCCTGTTCCACGCTCCAGGATTCCTGTGCCCGCCGTGGATCGAGTACGGCCGGTTCCTGCTCCCCGCACCAGAGTGCCAGTGCGCTTAGTGAGCCCAGTACGGCCGGTTCCTGCTCCCCGCACCAGAGTGCCAGTGCGCGTAATGAGCCCAGTACGGCCGGTTCCTGCTCCCCGCATCAGAGTGCCAGTGTGCGTCTCGAGCACAGAGCGGCCCGTTCCTGCTCCCCGCACCAGAGGGCCAGTGCGCGTCCCCTGTCCGGGACCTCCAGAGAAGGTCCCCTGTCCGGGACCTCCAGAGAAGGTCCCCTGTCCGGGACCTCCAGAGAGGGTCCCCTGTCCGGGATCTCCAGAGAGGGTCCCCAGTCCGGAGCCGCCAGTGAGGGTCCTCAGTCCGGAGCCGCCAGAGAGGGTCCCCAGTCCGGGGCCGCCAGAGAGGGTCCCCAGTCCGAGGCCGCCAGAGAGGGTCCCCAGTCCGGGGCCACCAGAGAGGGTCCCTAGTCCTGCAAATGGCCCAGGGCCTCCGGTGCGTGACCTCGGACCAGCACGGCCTGAGAAGACAGGCTGGTGTGTTTAGTTTTGGTTTTGGTGTAGGGTTTTTTATTTTCTAGGTGTTATACTTCTATGTTGGGGTAATGGTTCCCAATTAGAGGCAGCTGTGTGTCGTTGTCTCTAATTGGGAACCATATATATGTTTGGGGTTTTCATATAGGTTTTGTGGGTTATTGTTTGAGCATAGCTTCATTGTGTTACATGTTATGTTTCTACGTTACGATCTTCGTTTGTTTTGTTGTTTTGCCCAGTCACGTATTCAATAAAAGATGTATACTGGATGCCTCGCTGCGCCTTGGTCTGTCCCTTCAGAAGATCGTGACAAATTGACTGATTTCCTTATGAACTTTAACGCAGTAAAATCTTTGAAATTGTTGCATACATTTTTTTGTTAAGTGTATATTTCAGAGGAAATCTAGTGGCATTTTGGGATACTTCAGATTATCACAGGGGTCTAATTATCTCTGGCCCTACATTCCCCTAGTTCCATGCCTCAGCTGTTTACCAAAAAATAATACATAAATAAAAGTACCACTTTGTTGTTTGAATCGCAGAATGCCCCTTTAAGGTTATGTGTAGCAGTGGACAGAGTAGGCTACACTTACAATATAGGAAATAATTGAATGACAAAGCTGTAAAACATTTTTCTAAATATAAACCATCAACTAAGTGAATACCATTTGTGCTTACTACTAAAGAGTAGCATAGGCCTACATATTGAAAAGTAACTTTGGCATTAGATACACCAAACCAGGACAGTTGTGGAATAAGATGAACTATTGATTGAAACAAATATAAAACATCTATGTCTGTGCTTGGAAGATTTCTTGTGAATGAAAAATGTGTGGATGCTCAGGATGAAATATCCTTCATATATTTGTTAACATACTTTTATTTTACTATGTCTTTGTTGTAAATCTTGTGAGAAAAGCCAATAGTTGGAAGAGTTGCAGAGTTAATTGAAAATAATGCAATTGTAAATGCTTTTTTCATTAAATAGGCTGTCTCTTGAACCATATGGTCTATCCACTAGAAACTCAAGGACATTATGGACACAGACATACAAAAATAAATACAAGTATAAATTACAAAAGGTACCATTGATTGCCATAGATTACTTGTTAATTACCCAAAATTATAGAAGAGCTTTGCAACCCTAGCACAGAAGATATTTTTGATGACCTTTTTAAATACACCAAAGCTACAATAACATGATAAACGCTAATAGTAAATCATAGGGGAAATACTGTACAACAGGATTTTTATATAATTGTACGCTTATAACCTTATCTTAGTGGTTTAATTTGTTGTAACCGAAAATGTGTCAGTGGCAGAAAAAAATGGGGCTGAGTGAGGATTGCCCCTTAAGGTTCAAAGGTTAGAGCGCATATGAGTTGTGCAAAGAGCTCCTGACACGATTAAATGTTTAGGACTATTAAAGGGCAATCAGGGAAAGAGTCATTGTGCCATTAAGATATCAGCTCTGGATCAATGACAATGACACGCTTACTTCAAAACACTAAGGGCTGGGTTCTCCATTGAGCATGTTTTTTAGTCCAGGACTAGGATTAATTTGTGTCCAGGAAACCAGCCCTGCCTTGAATGTTCAAAAATAATTGGAAGAAACTAGAAATAAAAATCTACACTTACGATTTTCCTTTTTTCAACTTTTAAATCTTCTAGTTTGTCATCTGAAACAAAAGTGACAAGAGGCATGCAATTGTGTTTCATGGCAAATACTCAACATGCATTTTCAAACTTCTGCATTTTAAGAGACATTTATATTCACCATTTGTTTTGGTATTATAGTTATTATTATTTTTAAATACCTTTGGACATTTACAATTGGACAGACTCACAATTCAAAACAAGACAAGCTAAACTTCATGTAAAGAAGAGAATCCTGTGTGTGTAAAAACTAAATTGTAGAACAAAGTTACTTTTGTCCTCAGAAGAAGGGGGTGGTGGATGGGCTAATAAAAAAATTATATAAAAATAAGAGAAACCTTACTGTTTCTTTCTGTTCCCTTTGAGAAAAGGAATAACAACAGGGGCAATCAGGGTGTAACGCCCAGGCCTGAGATGACAGGCTGGAGCGTTTTGGTTTAGGGGTTTCAGTTCTAGGTGTTGTAGTTCTATGTTGGGGTAATGGTTCCCAATTAGAGGCAGCTGTGTGTCGTTGTCTCTAATCGGGAACCATATATATGTTTGGGGGTTGCACTTATTGATTATGTTATGGTTATCGTGGTCAGTCAGGTTCTTGTCATTCATGTTTAGTTAGGTTTCGCCATTCATGTTTAGTTAGGTTTTGCCATTCGTGTTTAGTTAGGTTTCGCCAGTTGTGTTTAGGTTTAGATCTCTGTGTTCAGTTTAGGATTTAGCGTTAGGGTTCACGTCTTGTTCATCGTTTATTGTTTTGTTCCGTCTTGTCCCGTTTTTGTGAATAAACATGTATTCTGGTTACGTCGCTGCTCTTTGGTCATTCCCGAGAGAGGATAATCACGACAGAATAACCCACCAAAAGAAGACCAAGCAGCGAGAGACCCGGGAGTTCAGGCCTTGGGAGGAGGAGCTGTTCAATGGGGGAGATTGGGACCAGCCCGGAGAGTATTGCCCTCCAAGAGAGGAACTGGAAGCAGCGGCGGCTGAGCGGCGCAGGTGTGAGGACCTGAATGGAGCATGGGATCTCGTACGAGGCAAGTTCGTCAGACCTCGCCGGGCACGGAGGCCCGAAAGACAGCCCCAAAAACTTTTTGGGGGCACACGAGGAGGTTGGCGGTTCAGGAGGGACTCCTGAGCCAACTCCTCGTGCTTTGTGGAGAGAGCGTTGGGAGAGCGTCGCGCGGAAAGGAGACCGTGTTATGCAGTTTTGCACGGTTTCTCCTGTGCGCATTCACAGCCCGGTGCGGGAGATTCCAGCGCCACTCATCTGTCAGGCTACGATGAGTGTGCAGCCTGGTAGAGTGGTGCCGGCTCAGCGCTCCTGGTCTCCGGTATGCCACCTTGGACCAGGATATCCTGCACCGGTTCTGCGTGCAGTGTCTCCGCACGTGTCCACAGCCCAGTGCGAGATCCCAGCGCCACTCGTCTGTCAGGCCAAGGTCAGTGTGCAGCCTGGTAGAGTGGTGCCAGCTCTGCGCGCCAGGTCTCCAGTGCGCCTTTTGGGACCAAGACATCCTGCGGTCCTACGGGCAGAATCTCCGGTGCGAATCCACAGCCCAGTCCCTGTTCCACGCTCCAAGATCCCAGTTCGTGTTGTGGAGTCAACACGTCCAGTCCCTGTTCCACGCTCCAAGATCCCAGTTCGTGTTGTGGAGTCAACACGTCCAGCCCCTGTCCCGAGTTCCAAGATCCCAGTCCGTGTTGTGGAGTCAACACGTCCAGTCCCTGTTCCGAGTTCTAAGATCCCAGTCCGTGTTGTGGATTCAACACGTCCTGTCCCTGCTCCACGCATCAGGCCCCTTGTGCGCCTCCAGAGCCCGGCATGTCCTGTCCCTGCTCCACGCATCAGGGCCCCAGTGCGCCTTCAGAGCCCGCCACGTCCTGTTCCGGCTCCGCGCACCAGGCTCCCCGGGCGCTTAGAGAGTCCACCACGTCCTGTTCCGGCTCCGCGCACCAGGCTCCCCGGGCGCTTAGAGAGTCCAGCACGTCCTGTTCCCGCTCCCCGCACCAGGGTGTGCGCCACGAGCCCAGTTCGGCCTGTTCCCGCCTCGCACCAGAGTGCGGCGTCACGAGCCCAGTTCGGCGGTTCCGCTCCTCGCACCAGAGTGCGGCGTCCGAGCCCAGTTCGGCCTGTTCCGCTCCCGCACCAGAGTGCGTCCCCGAGCCCAGTTCGGCCTGTTCCGCTCCCGCACCAGAGTGCGCGTCCCGAGCCCAGTTCGGCCTGTTCCCGCTCCCGCACCAGAGTGCGCGCCCCGAGCCCAGTTCGGCCTGTTCCGCTACCCGCACCAGAGGGCGCGTCCCGAGCCCAGTTCGGCCTGTTCCCGCTCCCGCACCAGAGTGCGCGTCCACGAGCCCAGTTCGGCCTGTTCTCGCACCAGAGTGCGCGTCCCGAGCCCAGTACGGCCTGTTCCCGCTCCCCGCACCAGAGTGAGCATCACGAGTCCGGTACTGCCAGTTCCTGCTCCACGCACCAGAGTTCCCGCGAGCATCACGAGTCCAGTACGGCCAGTTCCTGCTCCACGCACCAGAGTTCCGGTGAGCATCATGAGTCCAGTATGGCCAGTTCCAGCTCCACGCACCAGAGTTCCCGTGAGCATCATGAGTCCAGTACGCCCAGCTTCTGCTCCACGTACCAGAGTTCCAGGTAATGTCGCCACCTGAGCCGCCACCTGGGACAAAAGAAGACCCACCGAAGACCCCCCATGGGCTTTGGGGTGGCGGCCGAGTCTGCGCCTTTGGGGTACTGTAACGCCCAGGCCTGAGATGACAGGCTGGAGCGTTTTGGTTTCGTTTTGGTTTAGGGGTTTCAGTTCTAGGTGTTGTAGTTCTATGTTGGGGTAATGGTTCCCAATTAGAGGCAGCTGTGTGTCGTTGTCTCTAATTGGGAACCATATATATGTTTGGGGGGTTGCACTTTAGTTTCGTGGGTTATTGATTATGTTAGGGTTATCGTGTTCAGTCAGGTTCTTGTCATTCATGTTTAGTTAGGTTTCGCCATTCATGTTTAGTTAGGTTTCGCCAGTCGTGTTTAGGTTTAGATCTCTGTGTTCAGTTTAGGATTTAGCGTTAGGGTTCACGTCTTGTTCATCGTTTATTGTTTTGTCTCGTCCCGTTTTTGTGAATAAACATGTATTCTGGTTACGTCGCTGCGCTTTGGTCATTCCCGAGAGAGGATAATCATGACACAGGGATTGGTGCATACATTTTTTTACTTTTAAATCAAGGATATATAGCCATTGATTCTTGAAGAATTGGCTCAGAAACCAAAATATAAGCTTGTTAACACAGTACAGCTATAAAACATTATTTTGATTAGCGCCATCTATGAATTTGAGAGTGGGTACATTCCTCCAGTCCCATGCCTCAGCAGTTAACCAAACATTTACATTTTTTTAAGATCCACTTCGTTCTTGTTTCAATCCCAGATTGCCCCTTTAAGGTTATGTGTGGCAGTGGACAGAGTAGGCTATACTTACAACATAGGAAATAAAAATAAGGGCAAAGTCATCACGATGCATCCTGTCCATTGTTCGGGGAGATGCCAGAAGTAAACACTTATGCATGTAATAAGATAGAGCACAGATGAATATAGAAGTAGTCTTCCCACCCACAACTTCTCCAGTCTCCGATTTTTCGCTCCAAATTCCTCTAGGACCTTAATATCCTGAAAAGACAACAAAATGCCATGACAAGTATTTTAAAAAAAGATAAATCACTCACTATACAGTAATAGTTGGATTATATGAATTATGTATTAACCCAGCCTTATGCTACACATTAAAAGGTTTTTGTAAAATGTTAATTCTTCTCTAAAAAGTATAACCTCTTTTCTAATATCTGACGGCCAATGTACTGGCCAAAGTCAGAGTTGTGGATCAAAACACTAAAAGATCAAAACAGATCACTGTCTGACTGATAATTACAGGGGGATACAAGATGGACAGGACTGCGGGAGAAGCTTGGTGCTGTGATATTGACTGTAGAAACCTTTTGTTGGATACTAGTGGCCTATAGAATGTTGAAAAGTAGGGCTTATAGCAACATTTAACCTAATACTTACCTTGACAATGTCTTCTAGAACCACCATCGTTGGTTTAGCCTGTTTGAAGATTAGATACAATTTACTTCTGAATCACTCAAAACAAATGGCTAGGACCAGATATGTGTGCTATATGCAATGTTTTTTCTCTCTAAAGATTTTTATAAAAGGTAAATAGGCTAATATGTATAAAAGTGTAGTACGGTGGGTGTAGCTGGTGTAGGAGTCAGGCGCAGGAGAGCAGAGATGAGTGTACTAAGTAACTTTACTAGGCAAAAAGTATAAAATACACGTACCAAAAATACTGGTAGAACAAAGCACTGGTGTCACGTCCTGGCCATAGATTGCCCTCTGGGCTCTTTATGGTGGTTTTGGTCAGGGTGTGACTAGGGGGATTATTGGATATATTATTTGTATTTCTATGTTTGGTTCCCAATTAGAAGCAGCTGAGTGTCGTTGCCTCTAACTGGGGATCATACTTAAGTTGTTCTTTTTCCCACCTGTGTTTGTGGGTTATTGTTTCTTGTTAGTGCCTGTGTGCTACACATATGTTACGATCAGTCATTTTCTTTATTGTTTTATATGTTTCACTGCTATTACAATGTGGAACTCTACGCACGCTGCGCCTTGGTCCGTTGATTCACAAGACGATCGTGACAACGGGTGAAAACATAACAACCCGGCGAAACCACAACATGCCCAAAACAAACAATTCCCCACACAGACATGAGGGGAACTAAGGGTTAAATAGAAAACTGTAATGAGACAAAATGAAAACCAGGTGTGTGAAAAAAACAAGACAAGACAAATGGAAAATGAAAAGTGGATCGGCGATGGCTAGAAGACGGGTGACATCAACCGCCAAACGCCGCCCGAACAAGGAGAGGAACCGACTTTGGTCGTGACAAAAAGAAAACTGTCTCTTTAATAGATATTATTAACATCTAATTTAACATATCATGCATGCCCTCAAATGCCTAAAACATTGGCTCAATTCCATACTGACACTAGCCAGACAGTACAGTTCAGTTGACTAGTCAGTGATGTAGGCTACTTTATTGCATTAAACTGAAACCTTGAAATGCTAAGGGAGCACTGGGTTGGTAGCTAGCTAGTTAGACAGTGGAGTAGTCAAGATTCTCCAGATTTATTCAACCCTGTTTTATAAGCGCAGATACCACTTAAGCATGCTTTTGTCACACAGTCAATGGCGTGTTGGGCTTCTGGCAAGAATGTTTAGGATTCGAGATGCACTTCTGCCCGTTTCATTACATTGGTGTCAGAAGTTAGATCGGACCTCGCATCCACGACAGTGTGTGTACTTGACTGATGAGCACGTTCCTGTAAGACGGCGTCCTGTGAGGTCTAACTCAAGGACACGGTCTTTGAAAGGAGGGAGTTGTGTAGCAACCCTGGTTTATAAGCTCGGATATCGACTCTGCCACTTGAGCATGCTTTTGTTGCACAGTCGATGGGCCGCTGGGCTTCCAAATTCCAAAAATTGAATTATTAAAAATGCACCAATATACAAGTGTTTCATACTCATCAAAAGCTCTGCTTCTTGGCAATATCATTTGATTGTTTGAGGCTAGCACCTCACATATTTTCTATAACCATGAAATCTTTAGCCAGCGCGGTCGATAGAAAATGCATTTCACAGGGAAAACCTGTGCCTTACCTTTTGTAGAACGTCTGCAGAGGGCTTCCTAAGTGTCCAACGAAGACAATCCATGGGTATTTGGTTAGAAAAAGTAATTTATTATATCCTTAAATCTCCGTTTGGTTGGCGCCTTGTGTTCAGAAAATCCAATGTGACGAGAACGCGTTCAACTATACCTATAAACTTTCCCTCAACAAAACAAAAAACAATTAAAATGCTTCCTTAGCTTATCTTTTATGAATAAAAGTGATAATCTTTCACTTGGATGGTCACCTAAACGTTATATAAGTCAAATAAAGTGGACCGCTCAGCCAAAAGTGCGCCCAAAAACGTGCAACTGAAAAAGAGGTCCCCCGGCTAAAACTTCTCCCAATAGAACACATTAGTTCCAATTTCCATTAAACTTTGCCTATACACTGCTGACATCCAGTGGAAGCAATAGGTACTACATTGAGTGTCCTGGTATAAAGACTTTTATAAAGGCACTGTCTCAAAGTGAGCTATAAGCCAAAAGGAATGAGATTTCCAGATGGAAAAAACTCTGGTTTTTGCCTGCCAAATGACTTCTGTTACACTCACAGACAAAATGATAACACTTTTGGAAACCTCAGAGTGATTCCTATCCAATAGTACTAATTATGTGCAAATCCCATTTTCTGAGCCTGAGTGGCAAGCATTTTACTTTGGGCCCGCCAGACTCTCCAAAACCGACCCCTCAGATGCCGCTGCCTAACAAGTTTTAAGGGTTACCACTTTTGAGACCAACGTAATGAAACAGGCAGGGAGTGTGGCTATAACCCTCAACCTTCTGTCCCGAAGCCCAGCGAGCCATCGACTGTGCCAAAAAAGCATGCTCAAGTGTCAGAGTCAATATCTGTGCTTATGAACCTGGGTCGCTAGAATACTTACCAAGGTAAGGGATTTGTTTTAGCTGTGATATGTTTTGTGTGACCCGTGCTGGTTTATGAATTTATGCTAATGCATAAATATTAGAGGTGCTATCCTCAAACAATCAAATGTTGTGCTGTCGCCGTAAAGCCTTTTTGAAATCTGACAATGCTGTGATATTGCCAAGAAGCAGAGCTTTTGATGGCTATGCAACACTTGTATATTGATGAATGTTTAATAATTAAAAACTTTTGGATTTTGAATTTGGTGCCATACATTTCACCGGGTAGTGTCGGGAGTGGCCCGCCGGCGCGCGCCCCGCTGCTCCCTTTAACAGAGGCACAGAAAGAATATTCCTTGTGTAAATAGCAACACCACCACCTTTGCCTTTCTTATCAGCCATAAACACATTGTAACCATCCATAGAAACCTCAGAGTCCAGGGTTTTATCAGTTAACCAGGTCTCAGATACAATAAAAATATCAGGGTCTGCCTGAAAGGCCCAGATTTGGACATTTATCAATTTTAGGTAGTAAACTACAAATATTAAGATGTAAAAATGTCAAACCTTTCTGCATTGAAAATCATACGGAGTTTCAATACAAGTCAGATTACTTGGAGATTTCAGAACAACAGCAGACTCAAAGATTGGATTATACCTATTAGGAAAATAAAACAAAGTAGAAATAACAATTACATTTCTTCGGTTAGCACAATTTGGCATGTCACCACTTTCACAACATGTGGAACTCTTATAGAGACCAAAGATAGGATGGAAAAAACAGACTTACATGTAATGCTAATATTGTCCTCACATCAATTTAGTTGACCAAGAACCTTTACAATGTTTGACGACAACATCCGGGAGCCATCCGTCTTCCACAAAGTAGCCAGGCCTATTCTAGAAGGAGTCAAAACTGTCAACGAAGGACATACCCGAGTCCTTGGTCAGACGCATTTACCACTGGTGAAGAGACCAAAGACGGCTAAAACACTCACAGCAGCGAGGAGATGGAATTGTGCCCGAGACAATTACATGTCCTGCTCATTTGTGAGCATTCTCCAAGTTGTAAGAGTTTGTCTCTTAGCTTTACAGATTTCACACGCATAATATCATTAGAACCAATATGCAAAACAACTGATTTCAGAGCATGAATATGTTTCTTGATGGTAGGCATGATTTCTAATAAATCCAATACCTTAGCTCCAGGAAAACAAAGTGTACAGGGTATTTCAGACATCCACCGATCTAACCACGGAGCTTCCCGTAATAATGGTTGATGGCTGTTGTCCATTTCGAGCAGGAGCCCTCAGCCCAACCCTAGCCTTATTAGGGGCTCCTCTAACTCACTCCCCACAAATTATAGGAATAGCAGAGCCAACCGTATACCCCAGTGAAGCAGAACCCACCTCAGTCATCACAATGTTGGTCGATACCGAAGGAACCTCAGACGCTCCGAGTGAAGATGGTCAAAGTCACCATTATTAGTCAGTTGTACAACCTCCGGTTACAAGTCCAACGCTCTAACCACTAGGCTACCTGCCGCCCCCTATGGAGCTGTGACATTAGGCTCCAGAGCAGCGAAGCTATTCGATGACGACAGCCCCTTCATGAATCCCTTCTCACCGCAGAGGGCTCAGAAAGTGGAGGATGCCGCCATCGACTTCTGCAATGAATGGCGACATGTCTCTCTGTCCAGCTAGCCAGGTCCAGGAGAGGATCATCCCGTGATTCAGCAACAAAGGTCCTGCCGACTCCATTCTCCGTCGGGGAGCGATCACTTCCGAGCAGCGGCCAGTCCACCGAGCAGCGGCCAGTCCACCTGCCCGAAGGTGAGACTCCCATCAGCCCAGCATGATGCACGGCCCTCAGAGTGGAGGAAAAATAGAAAATTGCAGGTCTTGGCTTTCCCAGTAGCCTATGCAATTCAGCTAGTTGTATACCCCGCTGACCTGAACCTGGACTCTGGTTACTAGCTATACCCCTCATTGCTCATGAAATATTGATGTGGACCAAAAAAGGTAACCTTACAGACAGAGAGCTTAATTGCGTTGAGGATAGTGTTTTATATGAGAATATTTGATTTTAATAATCACAACTCTGTGCCCACGCAACCAATCACCCTGGCCTACTCTCTGGTTATTTTTGTTATATAGCAAATGGAACCGGTCTCCAGTTGGTAGAAAGTCATTATAGGTATAGCTTTTCTGTCGACAATAACCTTACCCTGCCCTTACTGTTGAGAAATAGAACATTCCACCCTAACATGTCGTTGGGAATACGTTATAAACTTAAGAATGTCAGTGTGTATGCAAAACCTACTTCCTCAGTAAGTGGAAATATTAATGTGTGTGGGGGGGGAAAGCCTACTATTATCTGCCTACAAATTGGTCAGGATCATACTATGCTGCCCATGTTGTTCCTGCCGTGCATGCTACCCCAGTACCCCTAACACGCTGCCCAAACCGGACACGTCGCGTGCGCGAGCGTTGCAAAATAAATATACACATGCATGTTATTCAATCATTGCACCCACACTGCTCACATGCGCCAAAGAGCTAAAATAGAAGTTGATTCTATTTGTGACGCAGAACGCGATGCAAGTCCTGCCTCTCCCATCTCCTCATTGGCTTTTAGAAGCAAATACCCACGTGCCATCTTATTTGTTATACACACGAGGGTGATTGAAAGATGAACTGTGGTCGGTTGTGGTAATACACCTTATTATGAAAGTTAGTTGCCAATCGCCATATAAAGTCCAAAGAAGAAAATGTGTGGATTGTTCGTCAGAGTAGAGGACCTTGTGCATTTCAGGTAAAATAACTCAATGTTTATACACAGGACAAATTAGCTATCAACAGCAAGCTAGCTAGCTAGATAGGACAAATTAGCTAGCAACTGCAAGCTAGCTAGCTAAATTGCTATAAATGTTTAATGCTTTTCGACCTGTCCCCAAATTAATATAATTGGTTTCCGGGTTTATTTTGATATTTCAACCTGCATGTCGTGATTGTGTTTGGTGTGGGGGGACAAAATCAATTTGCTCACGATGGCACACGCAGTTTGGGCATGGTGTAAATCACCCTTTCTCCCACTTGTATAGGAGGACCATTGTAGCTGGCCCTGCAAAAAAAATCTCAGCATTAATTCCCAATTATGGTATGACAACTGTGCGTGATTTGGTTAGAAAACAAGCAAATTAATAATTAACTGCTGAACTTGTGGCTTTGCGTACTATCGTCTTATAGAATAGATTGGCTTTGGATATTCTCCTAGCATCTAAGGGAGGCACCTGTGCGGTGATGGGTCATGAATGTTCTGATTTCGTGCAAATCAAACTTTGTCACATGCGCCGAATACAACAAGTGTAGACCTTAATGTGAAATGCTTACTTACAAGTAAAAAATAAAAGTAACACAATAACATAACAATAACGACCCGCTCCACTACAGTCCCGTTGACTCTAATGGGGGCCTGTTCAGCTCCTTTGTCTTGCTCACATTGAGGGAGAGGTTGTTGTTCTGGTACCACGGCCAGTTCTCTCACCTCCTCCCTATAGGCTGTCTCATCGTTATCGGTGATCAGGCCTACCACTGTTGTGTCATCAGCAAACTTAATGATGGTGTTGGAGTCGTGTTTGGCCACGCAGTCGTGGGTGAACAGGGAGTACAGGAGGGGACTAGGTACACACCCCTGAGGGGCCACAGTGTTGAGGATCAGTCTGGCAGACGTGTTTTTGCCTACCCTTACCACCTGGGGGCGGCCCGTTAGGAAGTCCAGTATCGAGTTGCAGAGGGAGGTGTTTAGTCCCAGGGTCCTTAGCTTAGTGATGAGCTTCATGGGCACTACGGTGATGAATGATGAGCTGTAGTCAATGAACAGCATTCTCACATAGGTGTTTCTTTTGTCCAGGTGGGAAAAGGCAGTGTGGAGTGCGATTGAGATTGCGTCATCTGTGGATCTGTTGGGGCGGTATGCGAATTGGAGTGGGTCTAGGGTTTTCAGGAGGATGCTGTTGATGTGAGCCATGACCAGCCTTTCAAAGCACTTCATGGCTACTAACGTGAGTGCTACGGGGCAGTAATCATTTAGGCAGGTTACCTTCGCTTCCTTGGGCACAGGGACTATGGTGGTCTGCTTGAAACATTACAGACTAAATTACAGCATTACAGACTCAGTCAGGGAGAGGTTGAAAATGTCAGTCAAGAAACTTGCCAGTTGGTCTGCGCATGCTTTGAGTACACGTCCTGGTAATCCATCTGGCCCCACGGCTTTGTGAATGTTGACCTGTTTAAAAGTCTTGCTCACATTGGCTACCGAGAGCATTATCACATAGACATCCAGCACAGCTGGTGCTCTCGTGCATGCTTCAGTGTTGCTTGCCTCGAGTATAAAAAGGCATTTAGCTTGTCTGGTAGGCTCGTGTCACTGGGCAGCTCGCATCTGGGTTTCCCTTTATAGTCCGTAATAGTTTTCAAGCCCTGCCACATCCGACAAGCGTCAGAGCCGGTGTAGTAGGATTCAATCTTCTTAGGGAGCAGTGGGGCGCTAGCGCCCCAATCCCGACACTACCAGGTGAAATGCAGGTGCCAAATTCAAAATCCAAAAGTTGAATTATTAAACATGCACCCATATACAAGTGTTTCATACTCATCAAAAGCTCTGTTTCTTGGCAATATCACAGTGTTGTCAGATTTCAAAAAGGCTTTACGGCGAAAGCAGCACATTTGATTGTTTGAGGGTATCACCTCATATTTTTCCCATTACCATGAATTCATAAGCCATCACGGTTCACACATAACACATTTCACAGCGAAAACAAATCAATTACCTGTTGAAGAACTTCTGTTGAGGTCTTCCTAAGTGTCCAACGAAGACAATCCATGGTTCTTTTGTTGGAAAAAGTAATGTATTTTATCCATAAATCTCCGTTTGGTTCGCGCGTTATAATCAGAAACTACAGCCTCCACTCCTCCATTGAAACGTGAATAGAACTCGTTCAACTTATACCTATAAACTTGTTCAAGAACAATCAAACATCATTTTAAATGTATCCTTAGGAACACTTTTACGTATATTTACTACAATAATTCAACCGGAATATAAACTGTGCTATAAGAACGGAAAGAACACAGAGCGTGCCTTCTCGGGAGCGCTATTGACATCTGAGGGGACACTTCCTGTTTTCTCTTCTTCTCTGCTCTAAAAGCACCTTATCAAATCTGAACACTGTCTCGAGACTGTTGACATCCAGAGGAAGCGATCGGTACTGCATTCATATGCCCTTATATGGGCATTTTCATAAGGGAGGGGTTCCAAATGAGGCACTCTGTCAAAACCACTTTTTACAGGACAGAAATTCCTCGGGGGTTTCGCCTGCCATATCCGTTCTGTTTTACTCACAGACAAATGGTTAACACTTTTAGAAAATAGTGTTTCCTATCCAATGGTACCAAATACAGTGGGGCAAAAAAAGTATTTAGTCAGCCACCAATTGTGCAAGTTCTCTCACTTAAAAAGATGAGAGAGGCCTGTAATTTTCATCATAGGTTCACTTCAACTATGACAGTCAAAATGAGGATTATACCTATTAGAAAATCCAGAAAATCACATTGTAGGATTTTTAATGAATTTATTTGCAAATTATGGTGGAAAATAAGTATTTGGTCACATACAAACAAGCAAGATTTCTGGCTCTCACAGACCTGTAACTTCTTCTTTAAGAGGCTCCTCTGTCCTCCACTCGTTACCTGTATTAATGGCACCTGTTTGAACTTGTTATCAGTATAAAAGACACCTGTCCACAACCTCAAACAGTCACACTCCAAACTCCACTATGGCCAAGACCAAAGAGCTGTCAAAGGACACTAGAAACAAAATTGTAGACCTGCACCAGGTTGGGAAGACTGAATCTGCAATAGGTAAGCAGCTTGGTTTGAAGAAATCAACTGTGGGAGCAATTATTAGGAAATGGAAGACATACAAGACCACTGATAATCTTCCTCGATCTGGGGCTCCACGCAAGATCTCACCCCGTGGGGTCAAAATGATCACAAGAACGGTGAGCAAAAATCCCAGAACCACACGGGGGGACCTAGTGAATGACCTGCAGAGAGCTGGGACCAAAGTAACAAAGCCTACCATCAGTAACACACTACGCCGCCAGGGACTCAAATCCTGCAGTGCCAGACGTGTCCCCCTGCTTAAGCCAGTACATGTTCAGGCCCGTCTGAAGTTTGCTAGAGAGCATTTGGATGATCCAGATGAGGATTGGGAGAATGTCATATGGTCAGATGAAACCAAAATAGAACTTTTTGGTAAAAACTCAACTCGTCGTGTTTGGAGGACAAAGAATGCCGAGTTGCATCCAAAGAACACCATACCTACTGTGAAGCATGGGGGTGGAAACATCATACTTTGGGGCTGTTTTTCTGCAAAGGGACCAGGACGACGGATCCGTGTAAAGGAAAGAATGAATGGGGCCATGTATCGTGAGATTTTGAGTGAAAACCTCCTTCCATCAGCAAGGGCATTGAAGATGAAACGTGGCTGGGTCTTTCAGCATGACAATGATCCCAAACACACTGCAACGAAGGAGTGGCTTCGTAAGAAGCATTTCAAGGTCCTGGAGTGGCCTAGCCAGTCTCCAGATCTCAACCCCATAGAAAATCTTTGGAGGGAGTTGAAAGTCCGTGTTGCCCAGCGACAGCCCCAAAACATCACTGCTCTAGAGGAGATCTGCATGGAGGAATGGGCCAAAATACCAGCAACAGTGTGTGAAAACCTTGTGAAGACTTACAGAAAACCTCTGTCATTGCCAACAAAGGGTATATAACAAAGTATTGAGATAAACTTTTGTTATTGACCAAATACTTATTTTCCACCATAATTTGCAAATAAATAAATTAAAAATCCTACAATGTGATTTTCTGGATTTCTTTTTCTCATTTCGTCTGTCATAGTTGAAGTGAACCTATGATGAAAATTACAGGCCTCTCATCTTTTTAAGTTGGAGAACTTGCACAATTGGTGGCTGACTAAATACTTTTTTGCCCCACTGTATGTGCATATCCTATTTTCTGGGCCTGAATGGGAGGCATTTTACTTTGGGCACGCCAGGCTCTCCAAATGCGCTGCTCCCTAAGAAGTTAATCCTTTATTGACGCTTTGCTTGTTGGATGGTTCGTCTGAGGGCATAGGGGGATTTATTATAGGCGTCCGGATTAGTGAAAGTGGCAGCTCTAGCCTTTAGCTCGATGCGGATGTTGCCTGTAATCCATGGCTTCTGGTTGGCATATGTAAGTACGGTCACTGTGGGGACGACGTTGTCGATGCACTTATTGATGAAGCCGATGACTGAGGTGGTATACTCCTCAATGCCATTGGATGAATCCCGGAACATATTCCAGTCTGTGCTAGCAAAAGACTTGTAGCATAACATCCGCGTCATCTGACCACTTCTGTCTTGAGTGAGTCACTGGTACTTCCTGCTTTAGTTTTTGCTTGTAAGCAGGAATCAGGAGGATAGAATTATGACCAGATTTGCCAAATGGAGGGCGGGGGAGAGCATTGTATGCATCTCTGTGTGTGGAGTAAAGGTGGTCTAGAGTAAAACTGATTTAACTTTGTCTGCATTAAAGTCCTCGGCCACTAGGAGCGCAGATTCTGGGTGAGCATTTTCTTGTTTTCTTATGGCCTTATAGAGTTGGTTGAGTGCGGTCTTAGTGCCAGTCTGTGGTGGTAAATATATGGCTAAAAATAATATAGATGAGAACTCTCTTGTTAGGTCTACAGCTTATCATAAGGTTCTCTATCTCAGGCGAACAATACCTCGAGACTTCTTTAATAGTAGGCATTATGCACCAGCTGTAATTGACAAAAGGACCCCTTGTCTTACCAGACGGAGCATCTCTGTTCTGCCGGGGCATTGAAAACCCCTCCAGCTCTATATTATGTGTCGTCGTTCAGCCACGACGACACAGATAAGATATTACAGTTCTTAATGTCCCGTTGGTAGGGTAATTGTAGGTTATCAATTTTATTTTCCAATGATTGCCACTCCATAAGGGTGGGGATACAAATGATCTTGACAACTATCGCCCCATTTAAAGACTACCTTGTTTAGCAAAAATTATTGAATCCTTGGTTAATGTACATCTTTGTTCCATTTTATCTAAATAATGTATTCTTAATATAACCAATCAGGGTTTAGGGCTGGGCATAGTACTACCACAGCAACCACGCTAGTTGTTAATGATCTTGTCAATGACTTGGATGCTAAAAAGAGCTGTGCTGTTGATCCTTCTGTTTTGCTGAATAAATTATCAAGAGTAGGCTTGGGATATACAACCTGTAAAAGGTTTCAGAATTATCTTAGCGACAGAACTCAGGCCATCTTCAGAATTTCTTGAGATTCTAAAAAGCTGTTCCTCAGGGTTCGATTTTGGGTCCATTATTGTTCACTTTGTATATTAATGGCATAGGAAACACTGTCAATTCTTGTAGCATTCATCTCTATGCAGATTACATAATTTTGTATTCCTGTGCCACCTCAGTGCAGCAGGCCATTTGTGAACTTCAGCATGACTTTGATTCAATTCAGAAATCACTTACAGATCATAGATTAGTGTTAAATACAAGTAAAAGCAAGCTCATGCTGTACTCTAGGTCACAAAATGTTGATCCTGAGGACCTGCATATTTGAGCCATAAATGGATCCCAAATTGAGCTTCTTTCTCAATATATGTACCTGGGTGTCTAGATTGATGTACCTGGGTGTCTAGATTTTATCCTTCGGTAAAGTATATAAAAAATCTGAATAAGAAGCTAAGATCCAAAATAGTTTTTTTATATTGAAATAAATCATGCCTTAGTATTAAAAATAGGAGAAATATTGTTCAAGCAACGTTTCTCTCTGTATTGGATTTTGGTGAAATTGTTTACATGCATGAGGCAACCTCTTGGACGCAGTCTACCATTCCGCAATAACTTTTATCACAGGGGACAATTTTAGGACTGCAAAAATGTGGGATGGACCTCTAAGAAGAGAGCTGCATTCTCTTTTATTTATTTACAAAGCAATCTTACAGAAACTCCCTCCATAAGTAACTTCATTAATTAAGATAATAATAAGAAGTTACCAAACCTGTTTATAGGAATGGATAACACTAGAGATCCCTTCGGTCTTAACAGATTTAGGAAAATCCATGTTTAGATTTTTACCCCCTAATTTGTGGAACAATATGCAGAGTTCACTGCAGCTAGATGTACTGGTGCCACGAAGGCAGTTTAAATTATTGATTGAGGACCTCTATGTAAACTCAGCAAAAAAAGAAACGTCCCTTTTTCAGTCTTTCAAAGATAATTCATAAAAATCCAAATAACTTCACAGATCTTCATTGTAAAGGGTTTAAACACTGTTTTCCATGCTTGTTCAATGAACCATAAACAATTAATGAACATGCACCTGTGCAACGGTCGTTAAGACACTAACAGCTTACAGACGGTAGGCAATTAAGGTCATAGTTATGAAAACCTAGGACACTAAAGAGACCTTTCTACTGACTCTGAAAAACACCAAAAGAAAGATACCCAGGGTCGCTGCTCATCTGCGTGAATGTGCCTTAGGCATGCTGCAAGGAGGCATGAGGACTGCAGATGTGGCCAGGGAAATAAATTACAATGTCCATACTGTGACACGCCTAAGATAGTGCTACACGCACTTTCCCTCCATCAGTGCTCAGACTGTCCGCAATAGGCTGAGAGAGGCTGGACTGAGGGCTTGTAGGCCTGTTGTAAGGCAGGTCCTCACCAGACATCACCGGCAACAACATCGTCTATGGGCACAAACCCACCGTCGCTGGACCAGACAGGACTGGCAAAAAGTGCTCTTCACTGACGAGTTGCGGTTTTGTCTCACCAGGGATGATGGTCGGATTCGCGTTTATTGTCGAAGGAATGAGCATTACACCGAGGCCTGTACTCTGGAGCGGGATTGATTTGGAGGTGGAGGGTCCGTCATGGTCTGGGGCGGTGTGTTACAGCATCATCGGACTGAGCTTGTTGTCATTGCAGGAAATCTTAACACTGTGCGTTACAGGGAAGACATCCTCTTCCCTCATGTGGTACCCTTCCTGCAGGCTCATCCTGACATGACCCTCCAGCATGACAATGCCACCAGCCATATTGCTCGTTCTGTGCGCAATTTCATGCAAGACATTAATGTCAGTGTTCTGCCATGGCCAGCGAAGAGCCCGGATCTCAATCCCATTGAGCGCGTTTGGGACCTGTTGGATCTGACGGTGAGGGCTAGGGCCATTCCCCCCCAGAAATGTCCGGGAACTTGCAGGTGCCTTGGTAGAAGAGTGGGGTAACATCTCACAGCAAGAACTGGCAAATCTGGTGCATTCCATGAGGAGGAGATGCACTGCAGTACTTAATGCAGCAAGTGGCCACACCAGATACTGACTGTTACTTTTGATTTTGACCCCCCTTTGTTCAGGGACACATTATTCCATTTCTGTTAGTAACATGTCTGTGGAACTTTCAGTTCAGTTTATGTCTCAGCTGTTGAATCTTGCTATGTTCATACAAATATTTACACATTAAGTTTGCTGAAAATAAACGCAGTTGACAGTGAGAGGACATTTCTTTTCTTGCTGAGATTAGTTGAATGTGATTGCTTTTATTAAATGTTTATTTTTGTTAATTGTGTGCGGAATATTGTTTTATACACGTGTATATTTTAATATTCTGTTTTTATTGTAATGTGTACAGGGCTCTCTTGTAAAACAGATTTGTTTATCTCAATGTGACTCCCTGTTTAAATAAAGGTTAAATAAATAAAAATACAAAATAAATGGAATGTTACCAAGTATAATTGATGGCAGTGGGAGTTTACTCGCACGCCTACAGATTCTCAAAAGGCAGCTCGATCGGAGTCCTCTTTTCCTCTGTCTTTTCTTCACGCAAATGATGGGGATCTGGGCCTGTTCCCGGGAGAGCAGTATATCTTTCGTGTCGGACTCGTTAAAGGAATACGCTTTTTCCATCTTAACTCTACCCCTTCATTGGGGATACAGACACATTTATTAAACATAAGAATGTGTGAGTTTTTGTCACAACCCGGCTCGTGGGAAGTGACAAAGAGCTCTTATAGGACCAGGGCACAAATTATATCATAATAATCAATAATTCTGCTCTCTATTTAGCCATCTTACATATAAAACTTTATTTGTTCATCAAAAATTGTGAATAACTCACCACAGGTTAATGAGAAGGGTGTGTTTGAAAGGATGCACATAACTCTGTAATGTTGTATTGGAGTCTTGTCTTATTTTCTACACAGTCTGTGCCTGTATTTAGTTTTCATGCTGGTGAGGGCCGAGAACCCACTCTCACATAGGTACGTGGTTGCCAAGGGCATCAGTTTCGATTTGCCAAGGCAGGATACTCTGAGCACAGCCCTATCCAGAAATCTGGCAAAGGATTCTGATTAAATTCAATTTTCACAGAACCGCTGGTAGCAATTTCGAAGAGGCTCTCTTGATCAGATATCGGTAAGTGGACTGGAGGCAGGGCATGAAAGGGATAACGAATCCAGTTGTTTGTGTCATCCATTTCGGGAAAGTACTTGCGTAATTGCGCACCCAGCTTACTCAGGTGCTTCGCTAAATCACATTTGACATTGTCCGTAAGCTTGAGTTTATTTGCACAAAAAAAAAAATGATGGAAAGACCTGTGTTTTGTCCTCTTAAGGATCGGACCCTTTTTCAATTTTCGCCTAAAATGACATACCCAAATCTAACTGCCTGTAGCTCAGGACCTGAAGCAAGGACATGCATATTCTTGATACCATTTGAAAGGAAACACTTTGACATTTGTGGAAATGTGAAATGTAGAATAATATAACACAATAGATCTGGTAAAAGATAATACAAAGAAGAAAATGGTGTTTAGGAATCTAGGCGCAATTGAGACTTTAGCCACTAGATGGCAGCAGTGTATGTGAAACGTTTTAGACTGATCCAATGAACCATTGTATTCCTGTTAAAAATGTTGTATCAAGACTGCCCAAATGTGCCTAATTGGTTTATTAATGCATTTAAGTTAATAACTGAGCACTCTCCTCAAACAATGGCATGATATTCTTTCACTGTAATAGCTACTGTAAATTGGACAGTGCAGTTAGATTAAAATAGATGTAAGCTTTCTGCCCATATCAGATATGTCTATGTCCTGGGAAATGTTCTTGTTACTTACAATGTCATGCTAATCACATTAGTGCACATTAGCTCAACTGTCCCATGGGGGGTGGGGCAAACCTGTAGAGGTTAATGCAGACAGATAAGAGCTTCGACTTCTTAATCATAGTCTCAATGTTGTCCCGCACTTGGAAGATAGTTGCGGAGAGTCCCCGTAATCCTAGATTCAGATCATTCAGGCGAGAAGAAACATCACCCAGATAGGCCAGACGTGTGAGAAACTCATCATGCAAGAGGTCAGACAAGTGAAAATTATGGTCAGTAAAGAAAACTTTAACTTCTTTGGGAGAGCAGCTGAGGTGTCGGTTTTGGAGAGTCTGGCGTTCCCAAAGTAAAATGCCTCCCACTAAGGCCCAGAAACTAGGATATGCACATAATTAGTACTATTGGATAGGAAACACTCTGAAGTTTCTAAGAATGTTAAAATATTGTCTGTGAGTATAACAGAACTGATATAGCAGGCGAAAACCCGAGGAATCTCTGTCCTGGAAAAAGTGTTTTTGACACATTGCCTCATTTTGAACCCCTCCCTATTGAAAACAGCCATAAATGGGAGTAAGATTGCAGTACCAATTGCTTCCACTGGATGTCAACAGTCTCTAGACAGTGTTTGGTGATGTTAGGTTGCTCTGGATGGTAATAGAAGAAGAATTTCGAACTAGTCATCGGATGTAAACAGAAGAGGAAGCTCGTTCACGGGCTCGCGCGCGCGGTGTTTTTTTCCTTTCCTATCGTCCAATTTATAATCCGGTTGAAATATTATAGTAAATATACATAAAACTGTTCCTAAGGATACATTATCAATGATGTATCACCCGACACTACCCGGGTGAAATGTGAGGCGCCAAATTCAAAATCCCAAATTTTTATTATTAAACATTCATCAATATACAAGTGTTGCATAGTCATCAAAAGCTCTGCTTCTTGGCAATATCACAGCGCTGTCAGATTTCAAAGAGGCTTTACGGCGAAAGCACTACATTTGATTGTTTGAGGGTAGCACCTCTAATATTTATGCATTAGCATAAATCCATAACCCAACACGGGTCTCACAAAACACATAAAATCGCAATTATAAAATCGCTTACCTTTGATGAACTTCTGCTGAGGGCTTCCCAAGTGTCCAACGAAGACAATCCATGCTTCTTTGGTTAGAAAAAGTCATTTATTATATCCATAAATCTCAGTTTGGTTGGCGCGTTATGATCATAAAATCCACCGTTGAGTCGCCCATTGAACCATGAAGAGAACACGTTCAAATTATACCTATACACTTTCTACAAACAAATCAAACATAATTTTTAATGTATCCTTAGGTATATCCTTTTGGGTATATTTGCTGTAATATTTCAACCAGACGATAACGTGAACGATAGGAAAGAAAAAAAAAAAAGGGGTGCGCGTTCAATCTCACGCGCGTCAAACCTTGTTTACAAAAGTGGTCGCCTGACAATTTCCTCTCCCTATCCGTTCTGATCACTGCTAGAATTCCCAGTCTTTGACTGTTGACTGTTGACATCTAGTGGAAGCCATAGGTACTGCAGTCTCAGTCCTACATAAGATTGTATGCAATAGGCACAATGGAGAAGAGGGTCATTTACAAAAAAAACTGCAAATCTGTATGGATTTTCCTCAGGTTTTCGCCTGCTATATCACTTCTGTTATACTCACATACATTATTTTAACACTCTTAGAAACTTCAGAGTGTTTCCTATCCAATAGTACTAATTATGTGCATATCCTATTTTCTGGGCCTGAGTGGCATTCATTTTACTTTGGGCACACCAGAGTCTCCAAAACCGTCACCTCGGGAGCCGCTCCCTAAGAAGTTAACAAAGTTAACCATTTTCACTGTAGTGTCCAAAACGTCTTTCAAGCTGTCAGCCATTTTAGTGGCAGCAAGGTACATCACCATATAAGATGCTTCTAGCCTCTTCTTATTAATAGTATCTATTGCTTTTTTACATGTCTTACTACTCGAAAATCGGTACATCACCATATAAGATGCTTCTAGCCTCTTCTTATTAATAGTATCTATTGCTTTTTTACATGTCTTACTACTCGAAAATGGTCTTAATTCTCACTCAAAAAAACTCCCGTGGCTTACTTTTCAACTTGGCATGTTTCGTTTCTAAATGTCTACGCAAGAGTAAAGGTTTCATCGAGTTGTGAGGTAGTACTTTTGCACATATAACACACTGTGGCTGAGGAATATAAGTGAACCCCAAATCAATGTAGTTCTCATCATGTTTGTGCTAATTAGTGCTAATTGATGCTAATTAGCATTTTCAAATCTGAGAGTAAATAGAGCTGCATATATGGATAAAAATAACCTTGTCCAAGAGAGATTTACATGGTTATCAAATTAGCACGCCAGAGCAAGCCTACACTAAACACAGCCCTTATTTCAAGTTTTTCTGAAAATGAATGGTGAAAAAACAATTGGAACAATTTCCATGTTTTGACCACTAAGTTTTATGGGTATAATAACAGCTCCACTGTGGGGCTCTATTCCTCCAGAATTAAGATCATGGTCTTCATTAGAAACCAAGTGCCTACTGGCACTGTGGTCAGATGCCACCGTCCAATCGAAATTAGATAACGCATATAGAAATAAAGATATTTATGATGAGATATTTTGAGCTCCCGAGTAGCGCAGTGGTCTAAGGCACTGCATATTAGTGCTTGAGGCGTCACTAGACACCCTGGTTCGATTTAAGGCTGCATCACAACCGGCCGTGATTGGGAGTCCCATAGGGTGGCGGCACACAATTGGCCAAGCGTCGGCCGGGTTTGGCCAGTGTAGGCCGTCATTGTAAATAAGAATTTGTTCTTAACTGACTGCCTAGTTAAAAGGGTTAAATAAAATTACAAAATATATATTGTCCCAAACGAGAGAAAAAGGGTTCTCCCGTTCCCACGTCCAATGCCAGCGCAAAATCTAATATTTAAAAAAACATTGAACTGAAAGGTCAAGGACTGTAATAGCAGGAGTGGGAACGGGAGAATTCAATGCCCATTTTATTTGGCGGTGGACGTGGAATTGGGTGAGCATCCCACCACCCGCCCACCGTTCATTCTGGACAGCACTGTGGAGGATGGAGCTGCTGAGTGGTTTATCAACTTTTTGTAATGTGAAGAATAGTCTAATTCAGTTGCTATATCAGATATGGAAAAAAAGGCTACAGTGGTATTATAATAGAGGCTTGTCTAATCTAGATCTAAAGGTAGCATACAGCTAGAAAATAAGGCCTACACATAAAGGGCGCGTTCCTCTGCCCAGGCATTGTTGACGCCTGCCAGATCTTTCAATGCCTAGGTATTTTACGCATTAGCTAACCACATATGTTATAGCAATTTGTCAGCTGATGACAGTCGATGATGTGGCACTTAACCATTGGTTGATGCAAGCAAGTATAACTATTACCGCGTTTAAAACTCGTGTTGTAGCATTTGTTAAATGTGAAGACTGTATATTATCAAATCAATTCTCTGTGTGTAATTTAATTAGGTGATTAAACTAATCATGTAACTTTAACTAGGACAGGAAAATGTTCTTTAACTTCTCCGATATTTTAATATATTATCGATTACAGTCACTTATAAATGTATACCTCATCATCTCATTACTGAACGTCGCAAAAACCCTTGGATATCTGCACGAACCCTAGCCTAGATCAAATTTGTTTGATTAAGTTAGTTAGTAAATAAATAATTAATCACTTGATTACATAAACACACACACACACACCAGGTCATACATTGGTTACAATAATGATAGGAAAGTCCCTAGTGGGCTAAGCCGATATGATGGCTTGGTAGACAAAGGAAAGGGGTGGGGACAGTTCAAGAGCAGGAAACCCAGAGGATTCACTGTAATACAGTTGATATTTTTACACTCATAGAAATTGCTAATACTTTTAACATGAACAGCAGCTCATTTGAAAATAAATTGCAATTTACGAGTATGTGTCTTTGTTCTCCCTCTGCAATTGCCGGTTTGTCTGCTGGATAGTCAGTCAACAGAGTGCCTCTGGTGGATCAAAGTCGTAGATTGTTAGGATGGATACTTCAGAGTACCATTCGGAAATGTTCTTAGGAAAGTTGCGTTTACCAGACTAAAGTATTTAAACAGCTTCAGTCTGAAGAATTGTTCTGTAGTTTGTAGATTTCTTAGCCATTTCAACGTGGGAATGATCTCCATGTTCTCTGGTCTTGTCCTTTTGTAGAGGGGTAGTTCTTAACCATTTCACATGTAGCGACAGCTCCATGTTTTCTAGTCTAATGTGAATTCTGTCACGAGTGGTTTTATACTCTGTGGAAGGGGTGGTTCTATGACACCTGATGTAATGTCTGGCCTCACGGGGGGTGTGGCCACTGACTAGTAGTAAACTGTATATCTAAACAAGTATCTTGTTTAGAAGGCCAGCATCACATTACATCTTCTCACAAATAGTTTCATATTCCTTGGTAGGCTCTCAGAGCAGAGCGGTCTACCACAAGAATGGGCAGTGGATGACCGGTTAGTGATCGCCGTTGCGGTCCCCCTCTGTTGGTTTCCCTTGGTAGGCTCTCAGAGCGGAGCAGTCTACCACAAGGAAGGGCAGTGGATGTCCGGTTGGTACACGTCATTGCAGTCCCCTTCTGGTGGTTGACCCGCGTAGGATTTTTGCAAATGGAGCAAGCCGATTGGAATCGACGTCTCTGACCCGTTGTCTGGTCGTCCAGGCTGGTGGATATAGGGAGTAACTTAGGCAGATATTAACAACGCACGCACCCTCATGAAATACATAATCGCATTTCTTTCCAAATAAGCGGCGTTGTGGCACTAAGTGATGGTTGTATGGGGAACTTGTTTATGGCTCTATCCCTTCCTAAGTGTCAAAGGAAATTAAACGAAAACAAACAAAACATATACAAAATATAGTTATCACACCATAATCATCTAATTGGACTGTATTCTATATACGTCCAAGGTCTTGGCAAAATTACCCTATCATGGCATTGTCTAATGTCATATCTATGGCATTCCTAATTTGCGGTGTGTTGCTTAGGGCACTATCCTAAATTGATAACGACATGATAATCTACAGCTGTAAGCCACCAGTTTCGGGCAGTCTACAGGGATGACCTATTGACCTCTAGTGGAGAAACTGGTGAGTAATGTAGCTATAGAGTCACTTTACTAAGGCTGGTATTTCGTTCGAACCCTTAAGTGATCCGAGCATAAATCCTCATTAAATGTTCCGTTGTATGTGTGCGTTTGTGCTTACACAAGAGCACATGCCAAGGGAAAGAAACCAAGTATCTGGGTAGGCTGCAACCTCTTCAGAATGAGTCTGACGTCATCCGATAATTTCCAGGTCAATGCCTGGAGGTCAGTAAGAATTGATGTCGACCTCAAGACGTGTTAAAATTTCTTCAGGTTAGGGTCTTTTTTTCTGAATTTTCACCTGACTGACGTGCCCAAAGTAAACTGCCTGTTACTCTGGCCCAGAAGTCAGGATATGCATACATTTGGTACCATTGGACAGAAAACACTTTGAAATTTGTAGAAATGTTAAAATAATGTACAAGGCTATAATACAATAGGTATGGTAGGAGAAAATGCAGAGAAAAACGAATCGGAATTATTATTTTTTTGAGAGCCCATGCTCTTCCATTAGAACGTATAGGGAGAAAGTAAAATCCAGCTCCCAGATTGCAATTCCTATGGCTTCCACTAGATGTCAAGTCTTTTTTCAAGGTTTCAGGCTTGTTTCTTCCCAAACCAGGACGAATTTTTTGTTTTAGCACTGCGAGTCAGAGTTGGAAATCAGTCTGTGCACGCGCGACTAAGAGGACACGGACCTGCTAATTTTGCTTTTCTTTGAACATACTTCTTTCTGTATGAAATATTATAGTTGAATTACATTTTAGGGTACCTGAGTATTAAATAGACATGTATTTTGACTTGTTTAAACAAAGTTTAGTGGTAGCGTTTTGGATTCCTTTCTGGTTGAAAAATATTTTGATGTGGGGCGCCGTCCCCAAACAATCGCATGGCATGCTTTCGCTGTAAAGCCTATTGTAAATCGGACAATGCAGTTAGATTAACAAGAATTTAAGCTTTTCACTGATATAAGATACTTGTATTACCTAAATGTTTAATTTCCATAATCTTTACAATTATTTATTTGAATTGCGCTCTAATTTCACAGGTGTCCCGCTAGCAGGACGCCTAGTCTTAAGAGGGGACCTGTAGTAGTTTTACTACACGGCAATGTGTCTTACACAATTGTAGTGGTGATATGTATGAAGGAGTCTATTTCATAGCTTTGTTATCAACAGGAGCTAACCTCACGACGAAAATACTCTCTAAGCACTCAACCAGTCGTACTTCTAATAACTTTCGTCCTGAATGGAGGGTTCTATTTATTAGTGGCATGTGTGTTGCAAACTGAGTGACTAACTCCTCTATCGCTTTTATCAATAGCAATTTGACTTGTGAGGTCTCTAATCCTCGTACTGATTGTTGCTGGACTGACTGTGCTGGCATTGGTACTGGTACTCAAGGGGACCAGTTATCCTACCAATTTATTCTGAAATGTTATCTTACCGGAACAAATGATTAGAGCATTTTAGTAGATGCATTGTA
Source organism: Brachymystax lenok tsinlingensis (assembly GCA_030435695.1). Classification (NCBI taxonomy): domain Eukaryota; kingdom Metazoa; phylum Chordata; class Actinopteri; order Salmoniformes; family Salmonidae; genus Brachymystax; species Brachymystax lenok. Next base: position 39,603,133 of record CM059814.1, read on the forward strand.
GTTGAAACTACACATGGCAAGGCATGACCATTTTTGCCATTTGCCACTGGACTTCTTTTACGACCAGTGTAGTACACCTCAGTAATATCTTAGGTGTGTTCTAAGGTTATCCCCGTCTGGAGGGGCCTGTCCGCTCCTCTCTGTTCTCATGGAGAAGTTTACAACTAGATTTGTTTTCTGTTCTGGCGGCCTCGTACAGTGTTGCATGTAGTCTCAACCCCCTCACCGGCCTCGATGAGGCTCATCATTGGTCTGGGCTAGTATTCCCCCCTTGTGTCTCCGGACCCCCCCACCAGCGGTTGGTGGTATCCGAGGCACAAAGGAAAAGTTTGGACCCTATGTACGAGTTGTCAGCGGCCGCGTTATGAGAATGACTGTAACCTTTCAACCAAATCTCCTGGTGTTTGTGCTTCAAAACGCTCAGCGGCTGTCGAGGGCCTGTCCGCGTGTGGCAACCTCTTCAGTACCTGTGAACTGAGACGAGGATATCTGTCTGTGATATCGCAAGGTGTTTCACCAGTGGGAGTCATCGGGTCAGTTGCGGTACTAACGCCATTAGCTTCATTATAAGGGGTGAGTGTCCCCCACAATGTGGAAGATGTATCATCAAAAGCAGAGTACACTGCACGTCAATGTTTTTGCTTGCAGAAGTGTCCGAAGGGCAAGAGAAGTTCATCTCAACTACAGTATTGCACGACTTCAAGGAGGAGGGAAGTCGCTCATTCACAGAGAGTGCTGGCTCAAAATCATGAAAAAAATGTTCAAATCAGGTTTTCTGATTGAATGTGTTGAGATATAATATCTCCTTTGATTGGATTCTGCACCAAGAGGTTTCGAAATACATTTTTCCCAAGGGGTGCTTTTGACAGATACCCCTCTAGAATGACTGCGTTGCAGCTAGCGTTAGGGGAGACAGTGTGGTCAGTGGAGAAAGCACTGTGACCTGTACATGGTTGGTTTTCCAATCCATCAGTGGGGGTAACCGATCCATCAAGTCTGCTCCGAGTAGCAGGGGCTTAGATTCGAGGCTGATAACATACACAGGGTGAACAAGCGTTACGTCCTGGAAGTGTAGTTTCAGCATGACTCTCAATGTGAGAGGCGAGGTAGTCTGAGTGAAAGCTCGAAGTGTAGTGTGGCATCGTTCCACTTTTAACCAACATTTAGTTGGCTTCAAAACCCTTTTGAGATCATCTAACAATGTTTGAAAGATGTGCGATATTGTCACGCCTGAATCAATTAGCATATGACAAGTTAAGCAGTCCTCCAGGACTGTTTCCAGGTATGGCCGTTTAGAGTAGCGTTTTGTGGGCATATTCCCCACAAAGTGGAGTGGTCGTTCAAAACGATGTGACGTGCCATTTCTGGTGAAAGCAGATAGATTTTTGGGATTTTTAGTGGGCTTTAGCGAAGCTTTTGACCTTTGTCTTCACAACCTTTGTATCAGTCTATAGACAAAGCCTGTGGGATTGTTTCTTGATTGAGCGGGCCCTGGATAGGGTCTCAAGTGAGAGCGGGAGAAATTCGATTTTTAACGTCCTTTCTAAGGGTGTTAATTCCTGCGGAGCTGGTGTCCGGCAATTCCTCGTCTAGTCCTTGTGACTTATCTTTTACCCTTTCCTCAAGTTTTTCTTGCTTTAGTTCTTGACGTAGTGGAACATCTAGAGAACATTGGACTACATTTAGATCGTCCTTTGTTACCCTACTCTGACACTTTATGTGGGTTGGGTGCAGGAACGTAGCAAATAGGTTGATTGTAGCGTTAGTCGTTTTGGTGGCTACGTACTTTAGTTATTTCGACCGCGGTGGTTATTGGAATCGTGGTTTCATGGAAGATACCTTTGTTGTGCGTCATCTTTCAACGCTCCAATACCTGATAATACACCCTCTAACTTGAGTGAGTGGTCTGGGCTGGTCAAACTTCAAAACTGAGCTGTCAGGGCTCTTAGCGTTGCTGTGCTTGCAAGCTCTCGGAGTTATAAGATAGTCAAGACAACGTGGGCTGTAGGACCCAAGTAGGTAATGAAGGTGGGATACATGTTCGACAAACATTTGTTTGAATTGTAACAGCTCTTCCATTCCTGTTTCAGTGAGTAGGCCAAAGTAAGCTGAACGAAGCCTGTGATAGTCTGCTTTTGGGTGTTCATTCCGAGCTTGTTTGACAATGTTAGCCAGTGAGCTATCGTGTTTCCGAGTCGCAGTACCACTGAATTCTAATTTAAAAAGCTGTGGCAAGTTTAGCGTAGTCGTTTAGCACGTGTTTCTGTTGTAAACAAATTAACCTCTTCACGTGTCTGTTCGACGTTTGCTTCAGCAGGTAAACCCTGCCAGAACCCGTAGCGTTCGGGTAGCCATCCAATGCGTCCTCTATGTCAGCTAAGAACGTCTCAGTGTTGCTTGGCTGACCTGGAACGGAACCAAAGGTGGGTAAATTCTTGACGAGTTTGTCAAGGCATTCCGCGCCAAAAGGACGGAGAGGGTTGGCTTCATCCTGTGGGGAAATTGGGGCCGTAAGGCCAAGAGAACACAAGCTTTGGCTTTGTTGGCGAAGAAGTGCCATATTACTCAATGCCGAATGGCCAAGAGGAGAAGACTGAGGGACACGAGGGAGGCAAAGTCTGAATCCTTTAGCGGACTCCGGTTGCTTGGTTGGGTAATCACGCTGTAGCGCGTGACCGTTCTGGAATTCCACCAGATTGCTGAGTCCACTTGAACGCTTAGAGTACTGATTTTGGACACGTGAGTGTCGCACTTATTCCTTTCGGTCTCATACTTATCTCTCATGGTTTGCAGATAAAGGTCTTGAGTACAAAGTGAGAGATTCAGTGATGAGATTTCCTCCACTTGCTTAGAAATCAATATTTCCATCTTCATCACCTGAGTTCTCTCCTCATTCATTAGGTCAGAGACTTCAATTGTCATCCAACTTAGTCATTGTGTTCATTAACTGATTGTCTTTGGTCTGCAGCATTTGGAATATAACATTGTTATTTTGAGAATTGTAATCAAGTTGAGCGCTTCTGTTTGTAGATAACTCGTCAGAGTTATCTAGTTTGGTTTGGAAAACGATTTTGTTGAATTGTTTGTGCTCGTTTGTTGTCATAGGTTTTTGCAATTACATTTAATTGTTCCGTTTTCAAACGCAGTTCCATAGCTAGCAGTATTTTTCCCTTTTCTGCTTTTGTCATTAGTTTCCCGGTTCTCTCCAGCTGTCCCTTTATGTCTACAGTTTCCTGCTCATGTTTATGCACACCAATGCCAATCTCGGATGGCAAGACTTCAGGGATAAACTGGAGAGAACCTTTACAGGGCCTGCGCCCGAAAGTTGATTTTGGAGAGCGTTTGTCGCGATTTCTACTGTTTTTCTGCTAATGGCATAGTTAAGGTTGGTATCGCTGCTGAGGGCAGAGATCAATCCCTTTATGGGTGAGGGTTCACTAATTAGCGGGGGAGTGGGGACCACCCCCTCTGATAGCTTGCACCTTATTAGAACATTTGAGAAGAGAAAAAAAAGTGTTCCTATTTTTCAAAAGTTTGGGCTTGGATTCGTTGGAAGCTGCAAAAACGTTTTTAATCCATTTATAGAAGTTAATTAACCATCAATACTGTATCCGTAATGTGGGAGTTGAACGTGAAAGAATTTGCAAAAGCAAATTGAACTGATTAATCAATGTTAATGATAAATCAAACCTGTATATGCTATTTGGGAATTAAACTTGAATTAACCTGAAAGTGTAGCTGTATCATGGTTAATGTGGAAACATTTTAATTGTCTCATTTGTAGAAACCAATCAAGAAGCTGTGCGGGTTGGTTGGGTCGTGTTTCGGAGGACACATGGCTCTCGAACTTCGCCTCTCCCGAGTCCGTAAGGGAGTTGCAGCGATGAGACAAGACTAACTACCTATTTGATATCACAAAATTGGTGAGAAAAAAAGGGCACATTTTTTTAAATAATAAGTAAATAAAAATTACTGGTGATTCTTCAGATTCTGAAAATACCCTCTTCATAGTCATGGCAACCTTGGTTGAATAGCTATTGACTAGAGAAAAATGAATATCCAATATAAAATACATTTTATCTTGGTCTTTGGATGAATGTAATTCACTTTGTAGCCTACTCTATAACCAGTTTCTGTTTCTACTGTGTGCATTAAGTGTCATTTTTATTCATACTGTGCATTAATTGTATTTTGTACACACATCCAGATAGCTCATTTGTGTGGGGACTTTATTTAGGGATGGGAGAGATTCTCTGAATTTTTATTTGTATGGCTGTGGGCAGGTCAAGGTTATCAGGACAGTATTATGCCCAGTCTTAAATTGTTGGATAACAAACATAGTCAATAGTACTAATCAGCCTAACAGTGTGCGGTTTTCTGTTGACTTACATAACTGGTGTCATAAGGCTAAGTCCAAGGCAGGTTGGTTGAATTTGCATACTGGGAGGGACCAGGGAATCTAGTCACATCCACATGTTAATTTTCCGGTCACAACTAACTATCAGACTTGTTTACGTGCTGCTGTGCGTTTTGTTGCAAACCGAACTTTGTTACCTGCCAACTTTACGGGTTTTACTTTTTAATTACCGTTTATATTTTTAGTTTTTGCATCGCTCAACTTTTTTTCATTCAACTTTGTCACTCCGGGCGCTTTATCTGGACGTGTTTCATCAGGACCTCCACCAACCGAAGCTAAGTAGTAACATTAACATGATGCCTTCTAATTGCAGTCGCTGTACTCATATACAGGAGAACGATCGCCTTATGGCGAGGATAGCTGTGCTGCAAGCCCAGCTTCAGACGCAATCGTTAGGGAAGGGAAATTTAAGTGTAGGAAAGGATGAAACAGCATCTGTGCCAACAGTAAGTACAGATAGTAGTATAAATCCCCTCGCACAGTCCCCGCAGCCGGATAATTTTTTCATGGCTTCTGGAAGGAAATGCTGTAGCAATGCTCAACCGGTGACGCTCATTCAGCTGACAGAAACTTTCAACCGGTTCTCCCCATTAAGCAGCGGGTCGGAGTCAGAGGCCGAGCCTTCTCTGGTCTCTACTCCTCCCGTTACGGGGTCTGAGACGCCGAGACCTCCCACCATTAGCTCTGACAAATTGAAAACTCTAGTCATTGGCGACTCCATTACCCGCAGTATTTGACATAAGACGAATCATCCAGCGATCATACACTGTTTACCAGGGGGGCAGGGCTACCGACGTTAAGGCTAATCTGAAGATGGTGTTGGCTAAAGCTAAATCTGCCGAGTGTATAGAGATATTGTTATCCTCGTCGGCACCAACGATGTTAGGATGAAACAGTCAGAGGTCACCAAGCGCAACATAGCTTCAGCATGTAAATCAGCTAGAAAGATGTGTCGGCATCGAGTAATTGTCTCTGGCCCCCTCCCAGTTAGGGGGACTGATGAGCTCTACAGCAGAGTATCACAACTCAATCGCTGGTTGAAAACTGTTTTCTGCCCCACACAAAAGATAGAATTTGTAGATAATTGCCCCTCTTTCTGGGACTCGCCCACAAACAGGACCAAGCCTGGCCTGTTGAGGAGTGACGGACTCCATCCTAGCTGGAGGGGTTATCTACGAACATAGACAGGGCTCTAACTCCCCCAGCTCCACAATGTTAGCCAGCCTGCCAGCTCAGTGGAGTCTGCCGCTAGCACAGTCAGTGTAGTCAGCTCAGCTATCCCCATTTAGACCGTGTCTGTGCCTCGACCTAGGTTGGGCAAAACTAAACAAGGCGGTGTTCGCCTTAGCAATCTCACTAGAATAAAGACCTCCATTACTGCCATTATTGAAAGAGATTGTGACACCTCACATCTCAAAACGGGGCTACTTAATGTTAGATCCCTCACTTCCAAGGCAGTTATAGTCTTGGAACTAATCACTGATTATAATCTTGATGTGATTGGCCTGACTGAAACATGGCTTAACCTCTACAGGCACTGGGGCAGTATTCGGAAGTTTTGAGAGTCTGGCGTGCCCAAAGTAAAATGCCTGCCACTCAGGCCCAGAAACTAGGATATGCACATAATTAGTACCATTCGATAAAACCCAAGGAAATTCTGTCCGGAATTGGGATTCTCTGTAAAATAGGACCCAGGTTGCAGTACCTATGGCTTCCACTAGATGTCAACAGTCTTTAGACAAGATTTCATGCGTTTATCATGGAAGATCACAGAATAGAAGAAGAATAAGTAAGAGGAGTGAGGAAGTGGATTTTGAGTTTTGTGCGCAAGACCATTAGTTTGCGCCTCGGTATTTTCCTTTTCTATCGTTCAGGTTATTATCCGTGTGAAATATAATAGTCAATATACATAAAAGTGTACTTAAGGATACTTTATAAATTATGTTTGATTTGTTTGGGCAAAGTTGATAGGTATAATTTGAAAGCTTTCTCTTCACTGTACAATGGGGGAGTAGAAAGTGCATTGTTGGTGGATTTTCTGAACATAACGCGCCAACCTAACTGAGATTTATGGATATAAACAATGACTTTTTCTAACAAAAGGAACATGGATTGTCTTGCTTGGACACTTCGGATTGCCCTCAGCAGATTATCATCAAAGGTAAGTGATTTATTTTAGCTCTTTTATGTGTTTTGTGAGACCCGCGCGCTGGTTATGGATTAATGCTAATGCAGAAAATATGTGGGGTGCTATCCTCAAACAATCAAATGTTGTGCTATCGCCGTGAAGCCTTTTTGAAATTATATTGCCAAGAGTCTAAGCTTTTGAAGAGTATGCAACATGTGTATATTGATGAATGTTTTATAATTCTACTTTTGGATTTTGAATTTGGCGCCTTACATTTCTCCGGGTAGTGTCGGGATTGGGGCGCTAGCCTGATGAATTTACTGTGTTACTCACACTTTTTATAGCTACTGTTTACAGGTCTCCTGGGCCATATACAACGTTCCTCACCGAGTTCCCTGAATTCCTATCGGACCTTGTAGTAATGGCAGATAATATTCAAATTTTTGGTGACTTTAATATTCACATGGAAAAGTCCACAGACCCACTCCAAAAGGCTTTCGGAGCCATCATCGACTCACTCGGTTTTGTCCAACATGTCTCCCGGACCTACTCACTGCCACAGTCACACTGCCACAGTCATGTTGTGGATCTTAATGTTTTTCCTCATAATCCTGGACTATCGGACCACCATTTTATTACGTTTGCAATCGCAACAAATAATCTGCTCAGACCCCAACCAAGGTTCATAAAAATTTGTGCTATAAATTCTCGGACAACCCAAAGATTCCTAGATGCCCTTCCAGAATCCCTCCGCCTACCCAAGGACGTCAGAGTACAAAAATCAGTTAACCACCTAACTGAGGAACTCAATTTAACCTTGCGCAATACCCTAAATGCAGTCGCACCCCTAAAAACTAAAACATTTGCCAATAAAAACGAGCTCCCTGGTATACAGAAAATACCCGAGCTCTGAAGCAAGCTTCCAGAAAATTGGAACGAAATGGCGCTACACCAAACTGGAAGTCTTCCGACTAGCTTGGAAAGTATCGAAGAGCCCTCACTGCTGCTCGATCATCCTATTTTTCCAAGTTAATTGAAGAAAATAAGAACAATCCCCCCCAAAAAATTATACTGTCGCAAAGCTAACTAAAAAGCAGCATTCCCCAAGAGAGAACGGCTTTCACTTCAGCAGTGATAAATTCATTAACTTCTTTGAGGAAAATATCATGATCATTAAGAAAGCAAATTACGGACTCCTCTTTAAATCTGCGTATTCCTCCAAAGCTCAGTTGTCCTGAGTCTGCACAACTTTGCCAGGACATATTATCAAGGCAGACACAAGTTTTTTAGTACCATCTCTTGACACATTGATGAAAATAATCATGGCCTCTTAACCTTCAATCTGCATACTGGAACCTATTCCAATTAAACTACTGAAAGAGCTGCTTCCTGTGCTTGGCCCTCCTATGATGAACATAATAAACAGCTCTCTATCCACCGGATGTGTACCAAACTCACTAAAAGTGGCAGTAATAAAGTCGCTCTTAAAAAAGCCAAACCTTGACCCAGAAAATATTTTTTTTTAAACAAAAATCAGCCTATACCGAATCTTCCATTCCTCTCAAAAATATTTGAAAAATCTTTTGTGCAGCAACTCACTGCCTTCCTGAAGACAAACTATGTATACGAAATGCTTCAGTCTGGTTTGAGACCCCATCATAGCACTGAGACTGCACTTGTGAAGGTGGTAAATTACCTTTTAATGGCGTCAGACCGAGCGTCTGCAACTGTTCTCGTGCTCCTAGACCTTAGTGCTGCTTTTGATACCATCAATCACCACATTCTTTTGGAGAGATTGGAAACCCAAAATGGTCTACACGGACAAGTTCTGGCCTGGTTTAGATCTTATCTGTTGGAAAGATATCAGTTTGTCCTCTGACAAATCAACTGTAAACTTCGGTGTTCCTCAAGGCTCTGTTTTGGGACCACTATGGTTTTCACTATATATTTTACCACTTGGTGATGTCATTCGGAAACATAATGTTAACTTTCACTGCTATGCAGATAACACACAGCTGTACATTTCGATGAAACATGGTGAAGCCCCAAAATTGCCCTCCCTGAAAGCCTGTGTTTCAGACATAAGGAAGTGGATGGCGGAAAATGTTCTACTTTTAAAACAGAGATGCTTGTTCTAGGTCCCAAGAAACAAACAGATCTTCTGTTGAATCTGACAATTAATCTTGATGGTTGTACAGTCGTCTCAAATAAAACTGTGAAGGACCTCGGCGTTACTCTGGACCCTGATCTCTCTTTTGACGAACATATCAAGACAGTTTCAAGGACAGCTTTTTCCCATTTACGTAACATTGTACAAATCACTAACTTTGTCAAAAAATGATGCAGAAAAGTTAATCCATGCGTTTGTAACTTCTAGGTTAGACTACTGCAATGCTTTACTTTCCAGCTACCCGGATAAAGCACTAAAAAAAAACTTCAGTTAGTGCTAAACACGGCTGCTAGAATCTTGACTAGAACCCCAAAATTTGATCATATTACTCCAGTACTAGCCTCTCTACACTGGCTTCCTGTTAAGGCAAGGGCTGATTTCAAGGTTTTACTGCTAACCTACAAGCATTACATGGGCTTGCTCCTACCTATCTTTCCGATTTGGCCCTGCCGTACATACCTACAAGTACGCTACGTCACAAGACGCAGGCCTCCTTACTGTCCCTAGAATTTCTAAGCAAACAGCTGGAGGCAGGGCTTTTTCCTATAGAGCTCCATTTTTATGGAATAGTCTGCCTATCCATGTGAGAGACGCAGACTCGGTCTCAACCTTTAAGTCTTTATTGAAGACTCATCTCTTCAGTAGGTCCTATGATTGAGTGTAGTCTGGCCCAGGAGTGTGAAGGTGAACGGAAAGGCACTGGAGCAACAAACCACCCTTGCTATCTTTGCCTGGCCGGTTCCCCTCCACTGGGATTCTCTGCCTCTAACCCTATTACAGGGGCTGATTCACTGGCTTACTGGTGCCGTGGCGGAGATCTTGTGGGCTATACTCGGCCTTGTCTCAGGATGGTAAGTTGGTGGTTGAAGATATCCCTCTAGTGGTGTGGGGGCTGTGCTTCGGCAGAGTGGGTGGGGTTATATCCTGCCTGTTTGGCCCTGTCCAGGGGTATCGTCGGACGGGGCCAGTGTCTCAGCCCCCAGTATTTATACTGCAGTAGTTTGTGTCGGGGGGCTAGGGTCCGTCTGTTATATCTGGAGTATTTCTTCTCTTATCTGGTGTCCTGTGCGAATTTAAGTATTCTCTCTCTCTCTCTGATGGCCCGAGGATTAGGACCATTCCTCAAGGCCTACCTGGCCTGATGACTCCTTGATGTCCCGAGTCCACCTGGCCGTGCTGCTTCTCCAGTTTCAACTGTTCTGCCTGTTTTATGAGCATTTTAAAATCTTGTCCATGTTCTGTTATAATCTGCACCCGGCACAGCCAGAAGAGGACTGGCCACCCCTCACAGCCTGGTTCCTCTCTAGGTTTCTTCCTAGGTTTTTGCCTTTCTAGGGAGTTTTTCCTAGCCACCGTGCTTTTACACCTGCATTGCTTGCTGTTTGGGGTTTTAGGCTGGGTTTCTGTACAGCACTCTGTGACATCAGCTGATGTAAGGGGGGCTTTATAAATAAATTTGATTTGATGATCAACACGCCTCAACGACACACTTTAGCGAACATTCTCTTTGCATGGTGTTTGGTAAACGCATGTTACATTGTCGGCCGTTGTAGGGAAGACGCATCGTTATAAACACTCATAAGCCTTAAGTTCCATCGCTGTCAGGAGACCGGGCTCAGGATGTATTCCTCGTGGTCTCTACATCATGGGTTTTTATTCTGTAAAACTCAATATATGCATATCCCAAAAGTGTAAAACAATTGCATGAATATGGAATTGCTCTTAATCTGCTATTCAATCAAGAGTGTTTTACACCACAACCCTACCTCCCAGTTGTACCTGCTCGAAAGGAGTTGCACAATCTGTCATGGTATGATCTAATAATACAAGTCAGGAGGATGTTTATTAGATATAACCCAAAATAAATATACAGGATTCAGGTCAGCCAGAAAGAACTGGTGATTTCACATGAACCAGATTCAAGATGTACCCCTTCTCAAATCCATTTCACTCTCTTCGCAACCAGGACCACTGAGGGGGAAAAGAAACAGCAGCAGCAGCAAGATGAGAGCATCAGGATGTTTTATTGTGAATCTGTTTTAGACATCTTATTTATAGTCCATGAGGCACTGTTCTACTAGAAGTCATCATTGTCAGTCACCCAGGTCCAGTGTGTTGAGTTCCTCATCCAGTTCGTCCAGGTCCTCGCCAGTGAAAAGGTTCTCGTCCACAGGCACGGGCTCTGCTTCCTTTTCGTCGAGAGTCTCGTCTTCCCCGTCGTGCCCGTTCTCCTCCACACCTCCGCAAGCCCCGTTCAGCTGGTAATCTGGGAGATGGCACAAGGCACAGGTTCAGAACATCACATCTGCTCAGTCAAAGGCATCAGATATATACGCAGCATCTGTGCTGTGACCCATGAACGGAATTGCAATGGAAGGTGACGTGGCAAGGGAGTCATTCAACTATGTGCAAGGGGATTCGAATTTATACTTTTGGACTTTTGATATAGCCATTGATTCCTGAAGAATATAACTTATAAATTCCTAATGATCGGGTATGACAGTTCAACTAACTGACAGTTTAACTGTTATACCCCATCAGTACCCAAAATATAAGCTTGTTTTACAATCACATTGCTAGCGCCCCACTCCCGACACTACCAGGTGAAATGCAAGGCGCCAAATTCAAAATCCAAAAGTTGAATTATTAAACATGCACCAATATACAAGTGTTTCATAGTCATCAAAAGCTCTGCTTCTTGGCAATATCACAGCGGTCAGATTTCAAAAAGGCTTTACGGCGAAAGCACCACATTTGATTGTTTGAGGGTAGCACCTAACATTTTTACCATTACCATGAATTCATAAACTATCACGGTTCACACAACACATTTCACAGCGAAAACAAATCAATTACCTTTTGAAGAACTTCTGCTGAGGGCTTCCCAAGTGTCCAACAAAGACAATCCATGGTTCTTTTAGAAAAAGTAATGTAGTATATCCATAAATCTCCGTTTGGTTGGCGCGTTATAATCAGAAAATAGAGCGTCGACTCCTCCATTGAAACGTGAAGAGAACTCGTTCAACTTATACCTATAAACTTGTCCAAGAACAATCAAACATCATTGTAAATGTATCCTTAGGAACACTTTTATGTATAAATAGCATAATATTCCAACCGGAATATAAACTGGACGATAAGAAAGGAAAAAACCAGAGCGTGCCTGCCGGGAGCGCGCATTCACTTGTAAGGACATCTATGGGGACAATTCCTGATTCCTCTTCTTCACTGCTCTAAAAGCATCTAAAAAGAATCAGAACACTTTCGAGACTGACATCCACAGGAAGCGTTACGTACTGCATTTATATGCCCTTATAAGGGCATTTTCATAAGGGAGGGGCTCTAAATGAGGCAATGTGTCAAAACCACTTTTTCCAGGACAGAAATTCCTTGGGGCCTGCCATATCCGTTCTGTTTTACTCACAGACAAATGGTTAAAACTTTTAGAAAATTCAGTGTTTCCTATCCAATGGTACTAAATATGTGCATATCCTATTTTCTGGGCCTGAATGGGAGGCATTTTACTTTGGGCACGCCAGGGTCTCCAAAACACTCACTTCGTGCGCTGCTCCCTAAGAAGTTAAAGGGGAAATCCTCAGTTGAAACAAAGCATTCTCTCCCTGTCTGTTTCAGTAAAAAGCTATGGGATGGGGCTGAAATTCACTCAAGTTCATACAAAGCTGACCATCCATGATATAAAAATGATCAGGGCACAGAACCGTTTTTTTTTCTTCATGGAACCGAGAACGATAGTGATCCATACTGTTCCGGGAGAATAAGTATTATTTTAAAAGCACGGAAATCAGTTAAGATTATTTTACGTTCCAGGCATTTATTTCTAGTCACACAAGCTGAAAATGTGTGTGTGTGTGTGTGTGCAGGCTCCCTGCCCCTCCAAAGTATAGGGTACTGTACTGACGTTAAAACCGTAAGAAGATCGGGATAAGTTTTTTTATTAGCTAAAAAAATGGATCAACTTTTTGAATGCTACTTAAGGATTACTATAGGCCTAGTTAACGTTTCACATTGGATTTATAAATTACAAATAAGGTAAGACGTGTTTAATTCTGGTGCCGCTCTGCACACACAAGCTTGTTAGCTATCTCAAAGGACATTCAAAGTCCCTTCATAGAAGCTGCTCCTCCTAGGTATAATTCTGTGGACCTAATTGAGATAACGCATGTCATAAGATGCCTAGTGCTTCAAGCCTGCTCTTCAACCCTCTCTTCACACATATTGTGCCATAGGCTACACTTGTCTGTTCATCACGCATGTGATGCACTAGACAACCAGTTCTTATAGTCTTTAGCCGTACCCTTATCCTACTCCTCCTCTGGTGATGTAGAGGTTAACTCAGGCTCAGTTGCAACTAGTTCCACTCCTATTCCCCAGGCGCTATCATTTGAGGACTTATGTAACTGCAAAAGCCTTGGTTTCATGCATGTTAACATCAGTAGCCTCCTCCCTAAGTTAGTTTTATTCCCTACTTTAGCACACTCTGCCAAACCTGATGTCCTAGCCGTGTCTGAATCCTGGCTTAGGAAGGCCACCAAAAATTCATCCCCAAATACAACATTTTCCATTAAGATAGAACTGCCAAAGGGGGTGGAGTTGCAATCTACTGCAGAGATAGCCTGCAGAGTTCTGTCATGCTATCCAGGTCTGTACCCAAAAATCCGCTTGTTATTTTTTCTACGGCTGGCCATGCTTTCCACCTGGCTACCCCTACCCTGGTCAATAGCCCTGTACCCCCCACAGCAACTTGCCCAAGCCTCCCCCATTTCTCCTTCACCCAAATCCAGATAGCTGATGTTCTGAAAGAGCTGCAAAATCTGGACCCCTACAAATCAGCTGGGCTAGACAATCTGGACGCTCCCTTTCTAAAATTATTCGCCGCAATTGTTGCAAACTATTACTAGCCTGTTCAACCTCTTTCGTATCGTCTGAGATCCCTAAAGATTGGAAAGCTGCCGCGGTCATCCCTCTCTTCAAAGGGGGAGACACTAGACCCAAATTGTTACAGACCTATATCTATCCTATCCTGCCTTTCTAAAGTCTTTGAAAGCCAAGTTAAACAGATCATTGACCATTTCGAATCCCACCGTACCTTCTCCGCTATGCAAACCTGGTTTCCGAGCTGGTCATGAGTGCACCTCAGCCACGCTAAAGGTCCTAAACAATACAACCGCCTACAATAAAAGACAGTACTGTGCAGCCGTATTCATCGACCTGGCCAAGGCTTTCGACTCTCAACTCAATAGGCTTGGTTTCTCAAATGACTGTCTCGCCTGGTTCACCAACTACTTCTCAGATAGAGTTCAGTGTGTCAAATCGGAGGGCCTGTTGTCCAGACCTCTGGCAGTCTATGGGGGTGCCACAGGGTTCAATTCTCAGGCCAACTCTTTTCTCTGTATACATCAATGATGCCGCTCTTGCCGCTGGTGATTCTCGGATCCACCTCTATGCAGACGAAACCATTCTGTTTACTTCTGGCCCATCTTAGGACACCGTTAACAAACCTCCAGACGAGCTTCAATGCCATACAACACTCCTTCCATGGCCTCCAACTGCTCTTAAATGCAAGCAAAACTAAAATGCATGCTCTTCAACCGATCGCTGCCCGCACCCGCCCGCCTGTCTAGCATCACTACTCTGGACGGTTCGGACTTAGAATATGTCATTGTATCATTAGGTCTGTCTACGAATTTGAGAGTTTACCAGCTGTTTACAGAAACAAGTGAATCTCGGATTGCCCCTTTAACTTCTTTGGGAGCAGCGCACGAGGTGACCGTTTTGGAGAGCCTGGCGTGACCAAAGTAAAATGCCTCCCATTCAGGCACAGAAAATAGGATATGCACATTTAGTACCATTGGATAGGAAACACTGAATTTTCTAAAAGTGTTAACCATTTGTCTGTGAGTAAAACAGAACGGATGGCAGGCGAAACCCCGAGGACTTTCTGTGGTTTTGACAGAGTGCCTCATTGGGAACCCCTCCCTTATGAAAATGCACATAAGGGCATATGAATGCAGTACCTATTGCTTCCTCTGGATGTCAACAGTCTCGAGAAAGTGTTAAGATTTTTTTTTTGATGCTTTTAGAGGAATCAGAAAGTGTCCCCATAGTCAATAGAAGAGGACGCGCGCTGCCGCCAGGCACGCTCTGTGGTTTTTTTCCTTTCTTATCGCCCAGTTTATATTCCGGTTGAATTATTATAGTAAATATACATAAGTGTTCCTAAGGATACATTTAAAATGATTTTTGATTGTTCTTGGACAAGTTTATAGGTATAAGTTGAACGAGTTCTCTTCACGTTTCAATGGAGTCGACGACACTTTTTTCTGATTATAACACGCCAACCAAACAGAGATTTATGGATATAATACATTACTAACAAAAGAACCATGGATTGTCTTCGTTGGACACTTGGGAAGCCCTCAGCAGAAGTTCTTCAAAAGGTAATTGATTTGTTTTCGCTGTGAACCGTGGAGGCTTATGAAATTATGGTAATGGAAAAATAGTGAAGGTGCTACCCTCAAACAATCAAATGTGGTACTTTCACCGTAAAGCCTTTTTGAAATCTGACAACGCTGTGATATTGCCAAGAAGCCGAGCTTTTGATGACTATGAAACACTTGTATATTGATGCATGTTTAATAATTAAACTTTTGGATTTTGAATTTGGCGCCTTGCATTTCACCTGGTAGTGTCGGGAGTGGCGCCCCACCACTCCCTAAGAAGCTAAAGGCTGAGGGCTAATTGTGTGATAGACATGTTATGAAAAACACATTGTGATAGAAAGATAAATGCTTTGAAGAAAGTTGAGATCAAGGATAATGTGGCTTCCATTCATTTTATTGGCAAAATAATTTCAAACACTCACCATTAATTTCCTTTGTTGGCTTCGATTTGGCTGTGAATCTGTCAACTGCAGCAACAGTTATTCCAGTGTTGTCAACTTCCTTTGGAACAAACCTGGCTAGATCAATGTCGTGGAACTCCTGAACATATTCAACCTGTGGGGAGGGATGACCAGTATCAATGTCATACATTTGTATCACTTCATGATAATTAAATCTGGTGTAGCACCAACACATTTTCTTAAGGTACTTCAGTAAAGATTTCCTGAGTATCCCCAGAGATGCATGCCTATTGAAAAATCGTGTTTTATCAGGCTTACCTCATCAACGTCATCATTGTCCTCAACATATTTTATGTCATCAGCCTCCTCATCGTCATCATCAGCCAGATCAGGACAGAACTCAAATACTTGACGGCCGCTAACCTACACAACAACTCGTGTTAGTATTAAAAATGTTTTCCACTTATCTGTAAGATGTGATACTGCAATCAAAATACGTGATTATTTCGAGCTTTGGCGACATCCTCTGGTAGAAAACAAAATCAAAGCTCACCCCAAAGGACCTGCCAGCTTTGAAATCAGCCTTCTTTTTCTCCATGTCTTGCTCTGCCTTGGCCACTTTCTCTTGCCTTTTCCTCTTTTTCCAGGCCAAGAAGGTCTCCAGAGTTATTCGGGTGACATTTGGTCCTAGGGCAGATCGCTAACAGACAAATTGTTTGGTAATATTTCTTAAAACAGTAACAGCCCACGGAAACTTCACAGGATCTCAATCTCAGCGCTGTTATTGATAAGTCACAAGTTCTATATATATTATTTTTATGTTGGTCGCCGAGTGATCTCAAACATTAACAGACAGTCCTGGCATCCATAGCTCTTTATGCATTTCAGAGTGGATAAAGTAGCGGGGCTGCCGATTGAAACAAACATTGTGATAAATACAAATAATAAGACAGAAATCTCAAGTAGAAACATGAATTTCAATGAAAGTGGTCAAATCTACCTCATTCTCTATCAACTCTTCCATTGAGATTTCATCTTCCTTTTCATCCTTCTTCTGGTCTTTCTTGAGCACAAACCCAGCAGGCAATGCATGGCGGTACATACAAGTGTCAGCTCCACTAGGACATACCCAAAACCAACCATATTTGTTGTTTTCAATGGCATCAAGGAAATGCTTGCAAACCTACAAGACGATAAAAGCAGAAGTAAGTCTATTATCCTAATATACAGTGCATTCAAAGTATTCAGACCCCTTGATGTCTTCCACATTTTGTTACGTTACAGCCTTATTCTAAAAAAATAAAATCCCCCTCAATCTATACACAATAACCCATAATGACAAAGCAAAATCTGTTTAATTGTTTTTGCAAATTGATTGAAAATAAATTGAAAGATCACATTTACATAAGTACTCAGACCCTTTACTCAGTACTTTGTTGAAGCACTGTCGGCAGCGATTACAGCCTCTAGTCTTCTTAGGTATGACGCTACAAGCTTGGTACGCCTGTATTTGGGGAATTTGTCCTATTCTTCTCTGCAGATCATCAAAGCTCTCAGGTTGGATGGGGAGCATCGCCAC
The DNA here is from genome assembly GCA_030435695.1 of Brachymystax lenok tsinlingensis. Classification (NCBI taxonomy): domain Eukaryota; kingdom Metazoa; phylum Chordata; class Actinopteri; order Salmoniformes; family Salmonidae; genus Brachymystax; species Brachymystax lenok. The sequence continues at coordinate 39,620,289 of CM059814.1, forward strand.
ACAGCTAATTTCAGGTCTCTCCAGAGATGTTCGATCGGGTTCAAATCCGGACTCAGGCTGGGCCACTCAAGAATATTTCAGTCGTGTCCCAAAGCCACTCGTCTTGGCTGTGTGCTTAGGGTCAGTGTCCTGTTGGGAAGGTGAACCTTCAGCCCAGTCGGAGGTCCTGAGCGCTCTGGAGCAGGTTTACATTAAGGACCTCTGTACTTTGCTCCGTTCATCTTTCCCTCGATCCCAGTCCCAAGCTAAAAGAGTTCAATCTGGTTTCATCAGACCAGAGAATCTTGTTTGTCATGTTCTGATAGTCCTTAAGTACCTTTTGGCAAACTCCAAGTGGACTGTCATGTGCCTTTTACTGAGTAGTGGCTTCCATCTGGCCACTCTACCATAAAAGCCTGATTGGTGGAGTGATGCAGAGATGGTTGTCTCTCTGGAAGGTTCTCCCATCTCCACAGAAGAACTCTGGAACTCTGTCAGAGTGACCATCGGGTTCTTAGTCACCCTGACCAAGGCCCTTCTCGCTTAATTGCTTAGTTTGGATGTTAAGAAAGATAAATGGAAACCGGACACACCCAAGCTCAATTTCAAGTCTCATAGCAGTCTGAATACTTATGTAAAATTGAAAAACCTGTCTTCACTTTGTTATTATAGGGTATTGAGTGTAGATTGATGAGTATTTAAAAAAAAATATATATATATATATATATATATATATATAGAATTAGGCTGCAACATAAAATGTAGAAAAAGGGAAGTCTGAACATTTTCTGAATGCACTGTATAGTAGTGATGAATCTTAGAGGGATGTGCCAAAACATACAATTTGAGTTTTTGAGCTTTGAGCTTTTTTCTTTTCAGCTTCTCCGTGCTTCTGGTTCACAACCTCCTCCAACTTCTTCTCATCCCAATTATCCATGGTGTCTATACAAAACAGGATAAATAGTCAGCTCTTCAAAACCCAGCAGAGATCTCAGCTGTTTATTCACTGCTGACAACACTAATGATTAGAAGACACTAACCTTTCTCAAGCTCGTCATCTCTCTTGTCAACGTAGAGGCTTCGTTTTTCACACTTCCTCTCGAGTGTCAAATCGTGGGAGAACTTGCACTTGTCTCCTTTGGTGCATTGGCCTTGCTTGAAGAAGGCACAGAGAACTGACTTTGGGTCCACCCCTGCAGAATTTAGAGGAAAATGTAATAAGTACTGAATGTTTCTTCATTACCTCAGGGTCTTTCCTGCCACTGTTGCCAGATGGGTGGATTGAATAGAATAATTACACATTAAGAAAATAATTATTTTGTTATTGTAACCCAATCCAGGGTAACAATATTGGGTAATGATTTAAATGTACAGTACTAGCCAAAGGTTTGGACAACTACTCATTTAAGGGTTTTGCTTTATTTTGACTATTTTCTACTTTGTAGAATAGAAAAGACAAACTATGAACACATGGAATCATGTAGTAACTTTAAAAACAAATTGTAAAATCAAAATATTTTATACATTTTAGATTCTTCAAAGTAGCCACTCTTTGCCTTGACAGCTTTGCACTCTTGGCATTCAACCAGCTTCACCTGGAATGCTTTTCCAACAGTCTTGAAGGAGTTCCTCACTCTGCGGTCCGACTCTTCCCAAACCATCTCAATTGGGTTGAGGTCGGGTGATTGTGGAGGCCAGGTCATCTGATGCAGCACTCCATCACTCTCCTTCTTGGTCAAATAGCCCTTACACAGCCTGAAGATGTGTTGGGTCATTGTCCTGTTGAAAAACAAATGATAGTCCCACTAAGCATAAACCAGATGGGATGGCGTATCGCTGCAGAATGCTGTGGTAGCCATGCTGGTTAAGTGTGCCTTGAATTCTAAATGAATCAGTGTCACCAGCAAAGCGCCCCCACACCTCCACACTTCACCGTGGGAACCACACATGCGGAGGTCATCCGTTCAACTACTCTGCGTCTCACAAAGACAAGGCGGATGGAACCACAAATCTCAAATTTGGACTCAGCAGACCAAATAGACAGACTTCTACTGGTCTAGTGTCCATTGCTCGTGTTTCTTGGCCAAAGCAAGTATTTTCTTCTCATTGGTGTCCTTTAGTAGTGGTTTCTTTGCAGCAAATCGACCATGAAGGCCTGATTCACACAGCCTCCTCTGAACAGTTGATGTTGAGAGGTGTCTGTTACTTGAACTCTGAAGCATTTATTTGGGCTGCAATTTCTGAGGCTGGTAACTAATGAACTTATCCTCTGCAGCAGAGGTAACTCGGGATCTTCCTTTCCTGTGGCGATCCTCATCAGAGCCAGTTTCATCATAGCGTTTGGTGGTTTTTCCAGACTGCACTTGAAGAAACTTTCAAAGTTCTTTACATTTTCCAGATTGACGGACCTTCATGTCTTAAAGTAATGATGGACTGTTTCTCTTCGCTTATTTGAGCTGTTCTTGCCATAATACGGACTTGGTCTTTTGCCAAATATGTCTATCTTCTGCATACCACCCCTACCTTGTCACAACAACTGATTGGCTCAAACGCATTACGGAGGAAAGAAATTCCACAAATTAACTTTTAACAAGGGACACCTGTTAATTGAAATTCCAGGTGACTACCTCAAAAGCTGGTTGAAAGAATGCCAAGAGTGTGCAAAGCTGTCATGAGGACAAAGGGTGGGTACTTTGAAGAATTTCAAATATATTCTGATTTGCTTAACACTTTTTTTGTTACTACATGATTCCATGTGTAATGTCAGTTTTTGATGTCTTCACTATTATTCTACAATGTAGAAACAAGTAAAAAATTTCGTAGGTGTGTCCAAACTTGACTGGTACAGTACATCAACAACAAACATTCATTACAAACTCATTCCTTGAAACATGGAATACAATCTAAGAACTTTAACATAACAGTGAACATTAATTTGTAAAGGTGTTACAAATGCTTTTGCGTGTTAGTAAAAAGGGGCGGCAGGTAGCCTAGTAGTTAGAGCATTGGACTAGTAACCGAAAGGTTGCAAGATCGAATCCCCGAGCTGACAAGGTAAAAATCTGTCGTTGTGCTGCTGAACAAGGCAGTTAACCCACTGTTCCTAGGCCATCATTGAAAATAGGAATTTGTTAACTGATTGCCTAGTTAAACAAAGGTAAAATAACTGTGTTAAACATCATTTGAGACAAATCTTTTACAGAGCACTCATGCATTGCAATAAACTTTTCTTTACAGAGATAACTTAGAGCGAACATTGCAAATTGGGTTAGTTGAAACGTGATGTTCCAAGTTTTTCTTTTTGGAATTTTAACATCTCTTATAGTATCTCCGACACAAAACGGCAATCATGCAACTATACACACCTGTTGGCTTTTCTAGATTATCCTCAAACACAGTACTTAGCCTGGTGCACAAAGATTGTCTGAAAATGCTCAGTTTATATCATAACACCTTCGTGCACCTTTGCCTTGTTCTAATTCTTGACAAACAGTAGTGGGTAGTCCGCATAAGCCTAATCAGTGATTAACTTCTTAGGGAGTGGCTCCCGAGGTGACGGTTTTGGAGAGCCTGGCGTGCCCAAAGTAAAATGCCTCCCATTCAGGCCCAGAATATGCACATATTTAGTACCATTGGATAGGAAACACTCTGAATTTTCCAAAAGTGTTAACCATTTGTCTGTGACTAAAACAGAACGCATATGGCAGGCGAAACCCTGAGGAATTTCTGTCCTGGAAAAAGTGATTGACACATTGCTCATTTGGAACCCCTCCCTCATGAAAATGACCATATAAGGGCATATGAATGCAGTACCCATCGCTTCCTTTAGATGTCAACAGTCTCGAGACAGTGTACATTTTCAATTTGGATGAATTATACCAGAGAAGAAGAGCAAACCAGGAAGTGTACTTTTTATGTCAACAGTACCCAGCGCCGCTCCCGACAAGGCGCGCAGTGTCTTTTTTACCGTCTTTATCGATCAGTTTATATTCCGGTTGATTTATAATAGTAAATATACGTAAAAGTGTTCCTAAGGATACATTTAAAACTGTTTGTTTGTTCTTGGACAAGTTTATAGGTATAAGATGAACGAGTTCTCGTCACGTTTCAATGGAGGAGTGGAGGCTGTCGTTTCTGATTATAACGCGCAAACCAAATGGAGATTTATGGATAAAAAATACATTACTTTTTCTAACAAAAGAACCATGGATTGTCTTCGTTGGACACTTAGGATGACCTCAGCAGAAGTTCTTCAACAGGTAATTGATTTGTTTTCGCTGTGAAATTTGTTTTCTGTGAACCGTGGAGGCTTATGAAATTATGGTAATGGCAAAAATATGTTAGGTGCTACCCTAAAACTATCAAATGTGGTGCTTTCGCCGTAAAGCCTTTTTGAAATCTGACAACGCTGTGATATTGCCAAGAAGCCGAGCTTTTGATGACTATGAAACACTTGTATATTGATGCATGTTTAATAATTCAACTTTTGGATTTTGAATTTGGCGCCTTGCATTTGGTGCCTGGTAGTGTCAGGAGTGGGCGCCCCACCGCTCCCTAAGAAGTTAACTTGGGTCAAACGTTTCATGTAGCCTCCCACAATAAACTGGGTGAATTTTGGCTCACCTGACAGAGCTGGTGTAACTGAGTCAGGTTTGTAGGCCTCCTTGCTTGCACACGCTTTTTCAGTTCTGTCCACAAATGTTCTATAGGATTGAGGTCAGGGCTTTGTGATGGCCACTCCAATACCTTGACTTTGTAGTTCTTAAGTCATTTTGACAACTTCGGAAGTATGCTTGGGGGTCATTGTCCATTTGGAAGACCCATTTGCGACCAAGCTTTAACTTCCTGACTGATGTCTTCAGATGTTGCTTCAATTTATCCACATATGTCCATTTCTATCTTCATGATGCCATCTATTTTGTGAAGTGCACTCCAGCAGCAAAGCACCCCCACAACATGATGCTGCCACCACGGTTCACGTTTGGGATGGTGTTCTTTGGCTTGCAAGCCTCCCCCTTTATCATCCAAACATAACAATGGTCTTCATGGCCAAACAGTTCTATTTTTGTTTCATCAAACCAGAGAACATTTCTCAAAAAAGTACAATCTTTGTCCCCATTTGTAGTTGCAAACCGCAGTCTGGCTTTTTTATTACGGTTTGGGAACAGTGGCTTCTTCTTCCTTGCTGAGATGCCTTTCAGGCTATGTCGATATAGGACTTGTTTTACTGTGGATAGATACTTTTGTACCAGTTTCCTCCAGCATCTTCACAAGGTCCTTTGCTGTTGTTCCGGGATTCATTTGCACTTTTTGCACCAAAGTACATTCATCTCTAGGAGACAGAACGCGTCTCCTTCCTGAGCGGTATGACAGCTGCGTGGTCCCATGGTGTTTATACTTGCATACTATTGTTTGTACAGATGAACATGGTACCTTCAGCCATTTGGAAATTGCTCCCAAGAATGAACCAGACTTGTGGACGTCTACAATTTCTTTTGATTTTCCCATGATGTCAAGCAAAAAGGCACTGAGTTTGAAGGTAGGCCTTGAAATACATCCACAGGTACACCTCCAATTGACTCAAATTATGTCAATTAGCCTATCAGAAGCTTCTAAAGCCATGACATCATTTTCTGGAATTTTCCAAGCTGTTAAAAGGCACAGTCAACTTAGTGCTGTAAACTTCTGACCCATTGGAATTGTGATACAGTGAATTATAAGTGAAATAATCTGTCAGTAAACAATTGTTGGAAAAATTACTTGTGTCATGCACAAAGTAGATGTCCTAACTGACTTGCCAAAACTTTAGTTTGTTAATTAGAAATTTGTGGAGTGGTTGAAAAACGAGTTAATGACTCCAACCTAAGTGTATGTAAACTTCCTACTTCAACTGTACCAGAAGAAACTTTGTAGCTGAATATAGAAGACATTTCCATCCTCACCTTTAGCGACTTTCTGAGCAGCCACCACTGGCTTGAAAAGCTCGTTCAGCTCATCTAACTCTTTCTTCTTGTCACCCTTTTTGTTCTTGTCCCCTTCAGCAGCAGCCTAGGAAAACAGGATCTAGTTAGTCACAAGTCCACAACAGGAACCAGGTTTGCCGGCCTCCTGACTTAATAGCAAGCTATAGCTTGAGTTTAGGTTGGATTTATATCCATTTAAAATTTTCCAGAAGGTACCTTGTTTTGCCTTGTGTAGCAAGAATGTTGAATGAACTGTCATTTGGACTTACTCTGCCAATTGTCCACTTGGTTGGTTCTATGCCATTTGAAATTACACAAAATATCCACAGGAAAGTACTTTCAAACAGACTTTGTAAAATGCTTGTTCTGCTGTTGAAATTCCTATCTGGCACATGCGCAAAATCATGTAAACACTTGCATGAGCTCAGTATGCATGCATCGGGTGCATGTATTTATGTCTTATGTGCATGCCTCAGGGGATAGAAAAAACAAAATCATGAGAGCTAGGCACAGAGACATGAGGTTTGAAGTCAGATGAAAGAGATTCTTAATAGATGGAATTTCATGACTTTTCCTTGACTTATAACCACATTTCCTTTATGCATGTGTAAAAAAGTATGCGTAAAGTGGTAGACTCGAAGGCCGCTCTCTGACGCCATGCAGCATCTTCTGTTATTGTGCAAGGCACTTAACACTCCCCCAAAGTAGAATACCTGTCAGGCGACTGTATAAAACATGTGGTCAACCATCAGTCTGGAGAGCTACTGGGTGTGCAGGCTTTTGATCAAACACAGAGCCAGTCTATCATGGTCCAGCATAGCAGCTTTTTTATAAAATGTTTGTTAGAGGGGGACTAGAATAAAAGCCTACACACCCATTGGCTCTCCTGGAGCACTCACGTCATCATGAAGTGCTATGAGAGACTAGCAAGGACAAGGTGATGTGAGCCTTGACCTGACACCCTAGACCCACTTAATTTGCTTACCGCCCCAATAGATCCAGACAATTCAATCGCCATTGCACTGCCCTATCCCATCTGGACAAGAGGAATACCTATGTAAGAATGTTGTTCATTGACTATAGCTCAGCATTCAACACTATAGTACCAACCAAGCTCATCATTAAGCTTGAGGCCGGCCCTGCGTCTGAACCCCACCATGTGCAACTGGGTCCTGGACTTCCTGACGGGCCGCCTCAAGGGGGTGAAGGTAGGAAACAACACCTCCACTTCACTGATCCTCAACACTGGGCCCCCACAAGGGTGTGTGCTCAGCCCCCTCCTGTACTTCCTGGTCGGCCATGACCACGCACGCCTCCAACTCGATCATCAAATTTGACGACAACAGTAGTAGGCCTGATTACCAACAATGACGAGACAGCTTATAGGGAGGTGGTGAGGGCACTGAGTGCGGTGTCAGGAAAACAACCTCTCACTCAATGTTAACAAAACAAAAGAGATTATCTTGGACTTGAGGAAACAGCAGAAGGAGCACTCCCCTATCCACATCGATGGGTTCCTCGTCGTACACATCACTGACAAACTGAAATGGTCCACCCACACAGACAGTGTGGTGAAGGCGCAACAGTGCCTCTTCAACATCAGGATGCTGAAGAAATTTGGCTTGGCACTAAAAACCCTCAAACTTTTACAGGTGCACAATTGAGAGTATCCTGTCGGGCTGTACCACCGCCTGGTACGGCAACTGCACCACCCGCAACCGCAGGGCTCTCCAGAGGGTAGTGAGGTCTGCACAACGCATCACCGGGGGCAAACTACCTGCCTTCCATGACACCTATAGCACCCGATGTCACAGGAAGGCCAAAAAGATCAAAGGACAACCACCCGAAACAGATGAGGTAAAAAAAAAAGCCTGGAAGGATGAGATGACTAGAAACGATTCGGTTGACCGTTTTGTGTGTGGATTAATTGGCGGAGTAGAGGACCTTGTGCATTTCAAGTAAAATAAAACAAAATGTTTATATCCCAGGACAAATTAGCTAGCAAGTGCAATCTAGCTAAATTGCCATAACTGTTTAATGCTTTTCGACCGGTCCCAAAATTAATATAATTGGTTCAGAGTTTGTTTTGATATTTTAACCTGCGTGTCGTGATTGCATTTGGTGTAGGGGGACAAAATACATTTATGCACAATGGAGCACGCGTGCAGCCGGTTTGGGTTCCGTGTTAGAAGTATTTACTATGCAGGCTGACAAGCATCTGTCCCAAAATCTACTGGAAGTATCTACTAAACAAGTTGAAGCCACATAAACCAAAAGGCTACATTATAATTTAACAAAAAAACACTGCTCGCAGTTCCAATTATTATTATGATTCGATTCACCACGATTTTGTTTGGTTCAAAAAAAGTAAATCAACATTGAATGGCCATATTCGTGAGTGTGGGCGGTGGAAAGTCTTCAGGGACGAAAACATACTAATAATAGCTAAACAGTTAAAACCTCTTAGGGAGTGGTGGTGCGCAGCGCCCCACTCCCGACACTACCCGGTGAAATGCAAGGCGCCAAATTCAAAATCCAAAAGTTGAATTATTAAACATTCATCAATATACAAGTGTTGCATAGTCATCAAAAGCTCTGCTTCTTGGCAATATCACAGCGTTGTCGGATTTCAAAAAGGCTTTACGGCAAAAGCACTATATTTGATTGTTTGAGGGTAGCACCTCCAATTTTTTTCCATTACCATAAACTCATAAACCATCGTGGTTCACACAAAACACATTTCACAGCGAAAACAAATAAATTACCTTTTGAAGAACTTCTGAGGGCTTCCCAAGTGTCCAACGAAGACAATCCATGGTTCTTTTGTTAGAAAAAGTAATGCATTATATCCATACATCTCCGTTTGGTTGGTGCGTTATGATGAGAAAATACAGCGTCCACTCGCCCATTGAAACGTGAAGAGAACTCATTCAACCTATACCTATAAACTTGTCCAGGAACAATCAAACATCATTGATAATGTATCCTTAGGAACACTTATGTACAGTGAGGGAAAAAAGTATTTGATCCCCTGCTGATTTTGTACGTTTGCCCACTGACAAAGAAATGATCAGTCTATAATTTTAATGGTAGGTTTATTTGAACAGTGAGAGACAGAATAACAACAAAATCCAGAAAAAACGCATGTGAAAAATTTTAGAAATGGAATTGCATTTTAATGAGGGAATTAAGTATTTCACCCCTCTGCAAAACATGACTTAGTACTTGGTGGCAAAACCCTTGTTGGCAATCAGAGGTCAGACGTTTCTTGTAGTTGGCCACCAGGTTTGCACACATCTCAGGACGTATTTTGTCCCACTCCGCTTTGCAGATCTTCTCCAAGTCATTAAGGTTGAGGCTGACGTTTGGCAACTCAAACCATCTCCCTCCACATATTTTCTATGGGATTAAGGTCTGGAGACTGGCTAGGCCACTCCAGGACCTTAATGTGCTTCTTCTTGAGCCACTCCTTTGTTGCCTTGGCCGTGTGTTTTGGGTCATTGTCATGCTGGAATACCCATCCACGACCCATTTTCAATGCCCTGGCTGAGGGAAGGAGGTTCTCACCCAAGATTTGATGGTACATGGCCCCATCCATCGTCCCTTTGACGCGGTGAAGTTGTCCTGTCCCCTTAGAAGAAAAACACCTCCAAAGCATAATGTTTCCTCCTCCATGTTTGACGGTGGGGATGGTGTTCTTGGGGTCATAGGCAGCATTCCTCCTCCAAACACGGCGAGTTGAGGCCAAAGAGCTCGATTTTGGTCTCATCTGACCACAACACTTTCACCCAGTTGTCCTCTGAATCATTCAGATGTTCATTGGCAAACTTCAGATGGGCATGTATATGTGCTTTCTTGAGCAGGGGGACCTTGCGGGTGCTGCAGGATTTCAGTCCTTCACGGTGTAGTGTGTTACCAATTGTTTTCTTGGTGACTATGGTCCCAGCTGCCTTGAGATCATTGACAAGATCCTCCCGTGAAGTTCTGGGCTGATTCCTCACCCTTCTCATGATCATTGCAACTCCACGAGGTGAGATTTTGCATGGAGCCCCAGGCCGAGGGAGATTGACAGTTCTTTTGTGTTTCTTCCATTTGCGAATAATCGCACCAACTGTTGTCAC